>CAUYRH010124538.1:0-18319 GCA_963574655.1 Perodicticus potto | reverse complement strand
TCGAACCCGTCAGCTCAGGTGTACATGGCTGGCGCCTTAGCCCGTTGAGCCACAGGTGCCGAGCCAAGACACATTCTTTAAATTGAAAAGCACAAGCTGGCTCTACGCCTGTAGCTCAGCGGCTAGGGTGCCAGCTACATACACCAGAGCTGGATGGTTTGAATCCAGCCCGGGCCTGCCAAACTATGACAACTACAACCAAAAAAAGAAGAAATAGCCGGGCACTGTGGCAGGCACCTATAGTCTCAGTTACTTGGGAGGCTGAGGGAAGAGAATTGCTTAATCCCAAGAGTTTGAGGTTGCTGTGAGCTGTGACGCCACGGCACTCTACTGCCGGTGACATAGTGAGACTCTGTCTCAAGAAAATAAAAATAAAAGCACAAACCAGTGTAGGTTTCCTGACAAGGTGATCGGTAAAGTATATTAATTTGGAACTATTGGATGCACTTCCTGGACAATCTGGTTTCTGGTTTGGAAATCTTGCTGAACAAACCAGGATTACTACGAGTGAGGCTCATGCCTCAGCAGGATGGGGGTGTTACAGGAGAGCAGCAAGGAGGATCGGGCCTTGCTTTGGGAAAGCCTCTGGTAGAGGTCATGCTCTCTTCTGTGCTTTCTTCTTTAGGTACCTCATGTTCCTTTTTTTTTTTTTTTTTTGAGATGACTTCTGGGCCGGGCTGTGGTAGTTCATGGCTGTAATCCCAGCGCTTGGGAGGCCAAGGTGGGTGAATTGCCTGAGCTCACAGATTCGAGACGGGCCTGAGCCAGAGAGAAAAAAAAATAGCTGGGGGCGGCGCCTGTGGCTCAGTGAGTAGGGCGCCGGCCCCATATGCCAAGGGTGGCGGGTTCAAACTCAGTCCCGGCCAAACTGCAACAATAAAATAGCCGGGCGTTGTGCTGGGTGCCGGTAGTCCCAGCTACTTGGGAGGCTGAGGCAAGGGAATCGCCTAAGCCCAGGAGTTGGAGGTTGCTGTGTGCTGTGTGACGCCACGGCACTCTACTGAAGATGATAAAGTGAGACTCTGTCTCTACAAAAAAAAAAAATAGCTGGCATTGTGGTGGGCACCTGTAGTCCCAGCTACTCGGGAGGCTGAGGCAAGAGAATCGCCTAAGCCCAGGAGTTGGAGGTTGCTGTGAGCTGTGACGCTACGGCACTCTACCAAGGGTGACCAAGTGAGACTATCTCAAGAAAAACAACAAAAAGATGACTTCTCTTGGGTTGGCTAGTAAAGTCCAAATTGGTTTCCCATCTGCCCGATGCTCTCTTTTACCTTGCTCAGAATTTTGTCAGGGATCTCATAAGGAAATCCATTGTCCAGCTGTAATAGCGGTACCTGGAAGGTGCAGGCGTGCTCAGATAGAACCTTCGCCTTAAGATGTGCAGGGGAAAAACCAATTTGAACATTTAATCTAGCAAATAAATCTCCACCCAGAGGGGAGCAGCACATTCAGGCATATATAAAAAGTCATGTTTCAGGTTTGTGTCTCTAAGGTGACAAACCGGCTAGCAGAAAGAAGCAAGTCGCAGCTTTCCCTGACACTCCTGTTACCACAATAGTCTCCTTTGAGTCAGGGGATGAATATTAACTACAGAATGTATCCCCTCTGTCAGAACGAAGGCCAATCAGCTGGACATGGTGGCTCATGCCTGTAATCCCAGCACTCTGGGTGGCCAAGGTGGGTGGATTGCCTGAGCTCACGGGTTCGAGACCAGCCTGAGCCAGAACAAGACCCTGTCTCTAAAACTAGCCAGGTGTTGAGGTGGGTGCCTGTAGTCCCAGCTTCATGGGAGGCTGAGGTAAGTGAATTGCTTGAGCCCGAGAGTGAAGGTTGCTGTGAGCTATGATGGCATGGCACTGCACCAAGGGTGGCAAAGTGAGACTCTGGCATAAAATAAAAAAAACAAAAAGAAAGAAAAAGGAAGCCAATCAGTTTGTTCCCCACTGTCATCGGTACTTGGTTGTCTTGTAGGGATGTTGCAGTCCCTGAGCATCTTCATTCTTCATCTATTTCTCCTCCCTCCCCCTACACCATCTGGGTCGAGGGGGTCTTACCTTTCTTTGCTACCTTCACAAGTTTGGTGCAATCCTTCTTCTGGTGTCCCTCTTCTTTGTAATATTCACACTGATCCTTTCCCAAAGGATTTTTCCTTACCTTCCATGATACTCCCTTTCCCACTTTCCCCTTGGTTCCATAGTCAAATGTTGTCAGCAGGGTTGCCCATTACTTCATCTTCCTTTGCTCTCTCACCTCCTGTTTTTTTTGTTTTTTGAGACAGACTCTCACTTTGTCACCTCTGGTAGAGTGCCATGGCATCATAGCTCACAGCAACCTCAGACTTTGGGCTCAAGCGATTCTTTTGTCCCAGCCTCCGGACTACAGGTGCCTGCCACAAGGCCCGGCTAGCCTCCTCTCTGTTGTTGTAAACCTTAAAATCAAGCTCCACCAAATGCTTCCAGATCCTGTCCACCTTCAGTTCCCTCCTGATATCGGGGGCGCTTTGGCTGATAAAGGTCATATTGTTACCGAAAGTCCAGTACTTGCCCCTGATGCTGAATCAGTGAGAATAAAAATGAGGACAAGCGGTTTGAGGAAAAGGAAAGAGAAGTTTATTCATTTGCTGGCAAATGAGAAGGGGACTACCATCTTAAAGACTGCCATCCTCCTTTTAAACACAAAAACTGGGCTTTGTAAATGGGGTTTTCAGTGGCGTCACATGTCATGGCTTCAGGCCTTTGTTTAATTACAATTGGTAGCTTCAGTAAACATTATCTCTGGTGACAACAATTCCATTGAGCCATCTCCTGTGGTTTAAGATACAAGATAACAAAAGGCAAAGAACATTTTTCTACTCATTTGATTACTGGCCTTGGGCAAGAGTGCAGTTTTTGATTCCCCAAGAGGGTAGTGGTGTAGAGAGTCAGCTCATAAAACATTTCTTTGCCTCCCCCCTCTTACTTCTGTTACAATGTTCACTATTCTCTGATTCTCAGGGGCTTTGGGATTGGCATCAGTATATTACCTACATACTGTTCTTCCACAATACAATTTCTATAATGCTCAAGCCAGAGCTACCCTTCATTGTTATACATCAGTTTGGATCAACTGTAGGGACAGTGTCAGTAGATTCTGGGCAGTTATTTCTAGCCTCAAGGTGTGAAGCTGATAGGCTTCCTCTCTTGTCTTTTCAATAACCATTGGCTTTCCTTGGCTGTGAACAAAACATTTATTATGTCTGAATATCAAAAAGATGGAGGAAAACAACTCAGCCATTTGTCTAGGATCATCTTGATAAGAGAAGTCATTATTTTTCCGATTAAATAGGACTGAGGTGGGATATGGGGAGTATACCCACATTATCCCTGCTGCCTATCCATTGGCATTTAAGCCCTCCAAACCAGGAATTGGCAAAGTGCAGGTGCATGAAAACAAAGTGCATGTTGGTCACTAAAAATGCTGGGGTACTAAAATCTTAAGGGGCCTAACTACAAAACTGTTAGATGTTGAAAGGTGGAAAGGTGCCACAAAGCATCAGAGAGCAAGTAAATTGCAGAGATTTATTAAGAACATCTGCAAGCAGATGGGCTGCCATCCCAAATGGAAAATGGTGACAGCACAGACTTAGGGTAAGGGACCTCTTTTTTTTTTTTTTCCTGCAAGTTCCTTTATTAACAAAGCAAATATAAAGGGACCTCTTTTATTTTATTTTATTTATTTTTTTTTTGAGACAAAGTCTCACTATGTCACCCTCAGTAGAGTGCCATGTCGTCGTAGCTCACAGCAACTTCAAACTCTTGGGCTTAAGGGATTCTCTTGCCTCAGCCTCTCAAGTAGCTGGGACTTGGGTCACAGGCGCCTGCCACAATGCCTGGCTATTTTATGTTGCAGTTGTTTAGTTGGCCCAGGCCGGGTTCGAACCCGCCAATCTCAGTGTATGTGCCTGGTGCCATAACCACTGTGTTACAGGCGCAGAGCCAGGGACCTCTTTTAAAGCAGTTCAGGGTTTAGCGTAAGTGTAACTCAGGAGGTGACAGGGCCTGCCAGGATAGAGATCAAGGTCATCTGTTAGAGGCCTTGTAACAGGTGGGAGGGTTATCTGCTGGAAAAGCAAGGAGAGAGCGTTTAAAAACTGCAGAGGGCCCAGCTACTCGGGAGGCTGAGACAAGAGAATCGCTTGGGCCTGGGGGCTGGAGGTTGCTGTGAGCTGTGTGACGCCACGGCACACTCCCGAGGGCGACAGAGTGAGACTCTGTCTCTACAAAAAAAACAAAAAACTGCAGAGGGCTGGCTCGGTGCCCATAGTTCAGTGGTTATGGCACCAGCCACAGGCACCAAGGATGGTGGGTTTCAAACCCGGCCTGGGCCAGCTACATAACAATGACAACGACAACAAAAAAATAACCAGGTGTTGTGCCAGGTGCCTGTAGTCCCAGCTACTTGGGAGGCTGAGGCAAGAGAATCGTTTAAGCCCAAGAGTTTGTAGTTGCTGTGAGCTCTGACACCATGGCATTCTACTGAAGCGACATAGTGAGACTCTATCTCAAAAAAACCCAAAATGAATAAACAAAAAATAAAAACTGCAGAGGGGATGCTAGTCAGGGTGGAAAGTTCACACTCTGGAACATTCCAGGAGTAATTGTCCTGCAATATTCTGGAGACATGGGGTGTGTGTGTGTGTGTGGGTTTAACAATTGCTCTGCAGTTGACCTCCAAACCTCAGGCTTGGCCATGCTCTGCTGTTTGACCTTTGGTTTAAATTCATTCAACTTCTTGGCCCAGCTTCTAAATGGCTACCTCACTAACATGGCTGCCTGAGGTTTGAAGATCCCTTTCCCGCAAAACCCATAAATTCTAGATTTTTTTAAGGACAGGTGCAATTTTCTAATATTTTATCTTTATATTTCAATAACTCATCATATTCTATTCTCTTACTGGGCAGAAAGTATGATTGTGCTTATTTTTAATTATTCAACCATGACCTTCTGTATTTGTTTGTTTGTTTATTTATTTTCTTGAGACAGGGCTTGCTTTGTCACATGGGCTAGAGTGCAGTGATGTCATCATAGCTCACAGCAACCTCAAACTCCTGAGCTAAAGTGATTGTCCTGTCTCAGCCTCCAGAGTAGCTGGGACTATAGGCACCAGCTACAATGCCCAGCTATTTTTTTCTATTTTTGGTAGAAACAGGATTTCACTCTTGTTCGGGCTGGTCTAGAACTCCTGAGCTCAACCAATCCTCCTGCTTGGCCTATTGTTATTTTTAAGCTGTAGTTTTACTGTATCATTAGTGTGTGAAATTTCATATCAAAAAAGAATAGCAGCATATCACTCCTCAAAAAGACAGTTGCCCAAACTACAAGATTAAACAATAATTCTGGGTGGTGCCTGTGGCTCAAAGAATAGGGCGCCGGCCCCATATAATGGGGGTGGCAGGTTTGAACCCAGCCCCAGTCAAAAACTGCAAAAAAAAAAAAAAAAAAAAGTGGGGGGAGCGGCGCCTGTAGTTCAGTGGGTAAGGCGCCAGCCCTGTATACCCAGGGTGGTGGGTTTGAACCTGGCCCAGCCAAACTGCAACAACAACAAAATAGCTGGGCATTGTGGTGGGTGCCTGTAGTCCCAGCCACTCGGGAAGCTGAGGCAAAAGAATCGCCTAAGTCCAAGAGCTGGAGGTTGTTGTGAGCTGTAATGCCACGGCACTCTACCAAAGGCAAGTGAGACTCTGTCTCAAAAAAAAAAAAAAAAAGAAAAAAATGAAATCTGCAAATTGAGGCATGCAAAGATCACAACTGTTAGGACACATGGAGTGCTCTTGGACATTTTTGGGTTTCTTACTGATCAATTTAATTCAACCTAGTTGGTTTCAGTTTCAATATTTTATATCTGTAAATAAGTAATGTGCAAACAAAAATTAATATGAAATGATAAAGCTTTGCCACATCAATAAAAATTTAATAATCCTCTTTTGAATGGTGCAGTTGAAAACATGGTTTGATGCATAATCCAACATTACATTGTTTGCATTGATATGTTTCGTGCAAACAACACATCTCCAGTGGGTATTTGCCATATTCCTGTTGGATTGATATACTTTGATGAAAAATGCCTTTCCATGAGAAAGAATGGATTGTTACCAGAAATAGTTCTCCCTCCAGAGTTAGTCGTCTTGTCAACCAGACATTTTTCCCAGTATTTTCTAATTAGGTGTAGATGAAAGTGCACAATTTTAAAATTTTTATTGGTTACAGTTTTATAAAGTACATAAGCATTATAAATTGATAAATCATGCATGTGGGAAAAAAAACTTTTTGTACCACTAATATGTTTTCCATGTAGTATACGGAATTTATTTATTTATTTATTTATTTATTTGGAGACAGAGTCTCACTTTGTCCCCCTCGGTAGAGTGTCGTGGTGTCATAGCTCACAGCAACCTCAAACTCTTGGGGTCAAGTGATTCTTTTGTCAGCCTCCTGAGTAGCTGGGACTACAGGCACCTGCCACAACTCCTGGCCAGTTTTAGAGATGAGGATCGCAGGCTGGTCTTGAACTTGTGAGCCCAGGTAATCTACCTGCCTCAGCCTCTCAAAGTGCTAGGAATACAGGCATGAGCCACTGGGCCTGGCCTATTTATAGAATTTAAATTTGAAATAGCTTCTACAGTTTTGTTTTATTTTATTTATTTATTTTGCAGTATTTGGCAGGGACTGGGTTTGAACCCGCCACCTCTGGCATATGGGGCCGGCACCCTACTCTTTTGAGCCACAGGCGCTGCCTTTATTTAATTTATTTTTTTTGAGACAGAATCTCACTATGTTGCCCTCAGTAGAGTGCTGTAAAGTCACGGCTCACAGCAAGCTGAAACTCTTGGGCTTAAGCGATTCTCTTGCTTCAGCCTCCCAAGGAACTGGGACTATAGGAGCCCACCACAATGCCCGGGAATTTTTTAGTTGTAGTTCTCATTGTTATTTGGCAGGCCTGGGCTAGATTTGAACCCGTCAGCTCCGGTGTATGTGCCTGGAGTCCTAGCTGCTGAGGTACAGGCCCCGAGTTTGAATTTGATTGATTTTTAAAAGGCACTTTTATTGTTCATATCTCCTTAGCTAAGTCCAAATAAAACCATCCCTCAAACATCTTGTCACAACATGGCAGCAAATAGTCTGGGTGCAGTGGCTAATGCCTATAATCCCAGATTGCTGGGAGGCTAAGGCAGGTGAATGACTGGAGCTCAGGAGTTCAAGACCAGCCTGAACAAGAGCAAGACACCCCTCTCTACTATCGCAGGAAGATAAGGCCCAATGGAGAGAAAGAGCACCCAAACACTATGTTTACAAGATGAAGGGCTTTATTTCAGCCAGTGGAGCAAATGACATAGAATTCGAAATGGTGGGTGGCGCCTGTGGCTCAGTGGGGAGGACGCCAGCCCCACATACCGAGGGTGGCGGGTTCAAATGCGCCGGGCCGAACTCCAGCAGAAAACTAGCTGGGCGTGTGGCGGGCGCCTGTAGTCCCAGCTACTAGGGAGGCTGAGGCAAGAGAACCGCCTAAGCCCAGGAGTTGGAGGTTGCTGTGAGCTGTGTGATGCCAGGACACTCTACAGAGGGAGATAAAGTGAGACTCTGTCTCTACAAAAAAAAAATTGAAATGGTCTCACTCCCTGACTGGCTTAGTCTTTCCCTTTTCATCTCCAATCAAAACGTTCCAATCCATGGGTACTTTTCTCATTGGTCAGTTTGAATGAAGCAGGAGATGCCGTTCCAGCTCCCACAGACCTACAGGATTACACAAAAGGGGAAATTTCCAGGTCCTAGGAAGTTAAGTCTACAAATTCCTAACAGCTGAGTCATGATGGAGAGGATCCTGCAGGTGTACCCTGGTGGTTTCCCTGAACAGAGAAGACCTCTGTTCTACTAGACCTCACTCTTCCCTTGTATCCTCTCTCACTACTAAAAATAGAAAAACTAGCTGGAAGTTGTAGGGGGTGCCTGTAGCCCTAGCTACTCAGGAAGGTGAGGCAGGGGGATCACCTGAACCCAGGAGTTTGAGGTTGCTGTGAGCTATGAGGCTATGGCATTACCCAGGGTGGGAGTGTGATTGTCTCAAAAACCCAAACCAAGACAAGAAAAACCATGGCTGCAAATGAAGAATCCCAAACTTCTCTGTCATTAAAAGATTTGCGGTACCCAAGTAATGGTGCCAACACAATGCTTAGGATAGGGTGTTAGGATTTTAGTTATTAACCACCATCTTTGATGAAATAAATTACATTTGACAGCCTCCATCCCCCTGTAGCGAAGGATGCTCAGAAACTGCTACCCTTAAAACAAGGGTTGGCACACATGACTTTAGCAATTTTTAGCTCCATCCCAACCGTGACGTAGCTGAGCGTCCCACCGCCCCCTGGCGGCCACAGCTGACTTCCACCTTCCGTACAGTGCGTGGCTGCCGCAGCTTCGGTGGCCTATTGCGTCACATCCGGCCCTTGCAATTCTGGATTGCGAAACCCTGAAACCCGCGCAATGAAGAGCGTATTTGTTACAGTAGGGACCACCAGCTTTGACGACCTGATTGCGTGTGTGTCATCGCACGACTGTCTGCAAGTGAGTGGGGCGGGCGACCCGGCAGCGGCGTGGCTTGAAGCGCTTCGCTCGCCGCCCGCCGCCAGCCTTCTTACTGCTAGCCTTGGGAACCTTGCTTGACCTCAGCGCTCGGGAAGAAACCCCCACAACCCTTTCACCGGTGTCGCCGCCACTTAGCTGGCCTCTCCCGACGCCCCTGCTGTGCGATGTCCTTCACCTCCTTTCCCCCTCCTCTCCCTCCCCCGCGATTCTCCGCTTCCTCCCCTTTTCCCCATGGCCCCACCCCTCCCTCTTGGACCCCGCCCCTCATTCTTACGACTCCGCCTCTCCCTCTAACGGCTCCGCCCCTTGTAGGTGCCGCAGACGCGGGCCAAACCTTCTCGCGTCGCAGGTCTGTCTGGCGTCCTGTGAGCCCGGGGGTTAGGGCCCGGCGCTTGAGCTCGCCGAGGCCGCCGCCCGGGCGACTCTAGCGAGTCGCTGTGCCTCTGCTGGTCCCCGACGCGCTTGGCTGGCGCTCGGGCCTTAGCGGTGTGGCGCTCTTTCGGCTGGCGTCCTCAAGTGATGCGTCGGCTCCGGAGGGCGTCGTAGCCTCAGCGCTCGCGGTTCTCGTGGTTCCGCCAGCCGGTGAGGTAGAACTAAACTGTCGGTTGGTCGCTCCCCTTCCCTAGCTTGCGGCTTTTTCAGTTTCTTACTTCTCTTTTAGCGGGACCACTATTTTCCCGACTCGGTGAGCCGGCTCTGTCAGATTCCTTAGGGCTAGCGAGGTACTTGTCGGGCTTGGGACGGGAAAACGGAATAACTTAGTTATTAAGTTCTGAAAAACTAACTGGAGTCGGCGTCGCGGGGCCGTTTGGCCGCCGGGCCCCCCCGGCCTGAACACGGAACTTGTGCGTGCCTCGCTCATCTGGTTGTTATTACAGGAGCCAGTTTAAAAGGCCCGCTTTTTCTTATTTCTCGTTTCAGATAATCGAGAGCCTCGGTTACAGCCGACTTATCCTCCAAATTGGGAGAGGAACGGTGGCACCTGAACCGTTCCGTACTGAGTCATTTACTCTGGATGTTTATAGGTACAAGGATTCTGTAAAAGAAGACCTTCGAAAGGCAGATCTTGTCATTAGTCACGCAGGTAAAGTGCCTTAACACTCTGGGGGCTCTCGGTCTTTGATTAACTATAAGTTAGTAACTTGAACTTTTCCAGGTGAAATAAAATCACTAGAGTAATTCAACTGTAAACCTATTGAATACTTCTTAAAATATAACCATTGAGAACTTTATCGGCGAGAATGTAGTTTTTCTGGGGGAGAGAAGGATGGGAAATTAATCTTTATAGCCCAGCTCTACAATAAGAAACTTTAAACCAGTGGTTTTTTGTGTTTTTTTTTTTTTTTTTTTTGGAGACAGAGTCTCACTTTCTCGTACTGGGCAGAGTGCTTATAGCTAACAGGAACCTCTAACTCTTGGGCTAAGTGATTCTCTTGCCTCAGCCTCCCGAGTAGCTGAGACTACAGGCGCCCGCTACAACGCCTGGCTAGTTTTTCTATTTTTAGTAGAGTAGGCAATTCATTTATTTGCCTTGGCCTACCAGAATACTAGGATTATGGGTGTCAGCTACTGTGCCTCTCACTATCTTTAAAAATTTTCCCAGCACACCTAAGATCCTCTCATGGCACACTGGTTGCAAACCCCTGCTATAGGGGCCTGGTGCAGAGGCTAATGCCTGTAATCCTAATACTTGCTGAGGCCAACGCAGGTGGATTGCTTGAGCTCAGGCGTTCAAGACCAGCCTGAGCAAGAGCAAGACTCATCTTTACTAAAAATAGAAAAACTACCTGGGTGTCATGGCAGGTGCCTGTAGTCCCAGCTACTTGCAAAGCAGAGGCAAGAGACTCTCTTGAGCGCAAGAGTTTGAGGTTTCTGTGAGCAATGACGACACAACACTCTACCCAGGGTGACGGAGTGAGACTGTCTCAAAAAGAAAAAAAAATTTAATAGCCATATATTCTGTAAATCATTTTCTGTTCTTCAGAGAACCATCTTGATGGTCTAGTTAATTTCCTAATGATTGGGTTAGAGTTCTAATACCTTCAGAATAACTGCTTTTGGGGAATATTGCAGTTTTGAACGTGAGGTGGGATGTTTTGGGTTTTTAAAGTTTAGTTTGAGGAGAGTAAAGGCTTTATAAATAGGTATTACCAAGGTATTGGTGATTAAATTGTATAGCATTCAAGCCTATAGTCCCTTCTTGGGAGGTTGAGACTGGAGGATCCCTTGAGCCTAGAAGTTCCAGAGTAGCCTTAGCAACATAGTGAGACCTCATCTCAAAAAAGAAAAAAAAAACAACAAAAAATACTTTTTAAAGACTTAATCTCACTCTGTTGTCCCAGGCTAGAGTGCCCTGGAGTGGTAGCTCACAGCAGCCTCAAACTCTTGGCTGAAAAGATCCTCTTGCCTCAGCCTCCTGAGTAGCTAGGACTATGGGAGCCCACCACAATGCCTGGCTATTTTTAGAGACAGAATCTCACTCAGATTGGTACTGAGTCAGGTACAACTCCTGAGCTCAGGCAATCCATCTGCCTCAGCCTCCCAGGGTACTAGGATTACAGGCCTTAGTCACCTTGTCTGGCCCTGAACAATTCTTTAGCATCACAGTCTGTCATGGTTGAAATTTTTGCAATACTAGCATAGTGATAAAAGCCTGAATATCCAGAAAAATAATTTTTTATAATAAAGTGAACATGATTGAACACAATCAATAAAGCTTTTACAGTAGCCTACATTACTCTGTGTTTTAAAAATTGCAGTAGCTAATGAAAGTACAAACACATGTTAACTGGTGACCAGTCAGCAATATGTTAAAACAGTTGGATTTAGGATTTTTTCAACTTTACACTAGTGAAAAACAATATGCATTCAATAGAAATCATTCCTCAACTACCCATACAACCATTCCTTTTACTTTAAGTGCAGTATTCGGTAAAAGACATGAGATACTCAACACTTTTTACAAAATAGGTTTTGTGTTACATGATTTTGTCCAACTGTAGGCTAACAAGTGTTCTGGGCACATTTAAGGTAGACTAGGCTAAGCTATGATTTTTAGTAGGGTTTAGATGTGTGGGTTGCATTTTCCTTTTTTTTTTTTTTTGGCAGTTTTTGGCCGGGGCTGGGCTTGAACCCGCCACCTCTGGCATATGGGGCCAGCGCCCTACTCCTTTGAGCCACAGGTGCTGCCCTTAATGGGATATTTTTAACTTGCGGGTTTATGGGGATGTAACCCCATCATAAGTACTAGAAGCACAGGGCATAGCACTGAATCATAGGCCATAATATCATTGTCAGTGATAGAAGTAATTCAACTCGGGCTTCTAACGCCATAGAGCAGTTGATAACTATACTTTTGTTTATTTTGAATGTATAATTGAAAGGCCTGCTTTGTAGTTGTGTTAACAGTTTTTCTTTTTTCTTTCTTTCTTTCTTTTCTTTTTTTTTTTTTTTTGTAGAGACAGAGTCTCACTTTATTTCCCTCCATAGAGTGCCGTGGCGTCACACAGCTCACAGCAGCCTCCAACTCCTGGGCTTAGGCAATTTTCTTGCCTCAGCCTCCTGAGTAGCTGGGACTATAGGCACCTGCCACAACACCCGGCTATTTTTTTTTGTTGTTTGTTTGTTTTGCAGTTCGGCCGAGGCTGTGTTTGAACCCGCCACCTTCGGCATAGGGGGCCGGCCCCCCACTTGCTGAGCCACAGGTGCGCCCCCCCCGTTTTTTTTTTTTGTAGAGACAGTCTCACTTTATCGCCCGCAGTGGAGTGCCGTGGCATCACACAGCTCACAGCAACCTCCAACTCCTGGGCTTAGGCTACTCTCTTGCCTCAGCCTCCTGAGTAGCTGGGACCACAGGTGCCCGCCACAATGCCTGACTATTTTTCTGTTTTTGCAGTTTTGCCGAGGCCAGGTTTGAACCTGCCACCTTCGGTATATGGGTCTGGAGCCCTACTTGTGAGCCACAGGCACCACCCTATTTTTCTTTTGTCTTTTTTTTTTTAAGACAGAGTCTCACTTTATGGCCCTTGGTAGAGTGCTGTGGCATCACATAGCTCACAGCAACCTCCAACTCCTGGCTTTAGGTGATTCTCTTGCCTCAGTCTCCCGAGTAGCTGGGACTACAGGTGCTTGCCACAACGCCCAACGCCCAAGTTTTTTTTTTTTTTCAAAGAATATTTTATTACTAATGCATCAAATGAACACTATAGAAGCTTTTCTTTTTTTTTTTTGCAGTTTTGGGCCGGGCCGGGTTTGAACCCACCACCTCCAGTATATGGGGCCGGCACCCTACTCCTTGAGCCATGGGTGCCGCCCAACTTTTTTTTTTGCCTAAAATTTTTTTCTTTTTCTTTTTTTTTTTTTTAGAGACAGAGTCTCACTTTATTGCTCTGGGTAGAGTGCCGTGGTATCACGGCTCACAGCAACCTCCAAACTCCTGGGCTTAGGCGATTCTGTTGCCTCAGCCTCCTGAGTAGCTGGGACTACAGGTGCCCGCCACAACACCCGGCTACTGACTATTTTTTTTTGTTGTGGTTTGGCCAGTGCCGGGTTTGAACCCACCACCTTCGGCATATGGGGCTTGTGCCCTACTCACTGAGCCACAGGCGCTGCCCGTGTTAACTGTTTTTCAACTTTCAGGAGCATCCAGCCATGGCCCATGGCTGGCTGTGAATGCTTATCTGTGGTGGCAGATAATCACGAAAATTATGCATGGACTTTTCCTTTTCTCATTGGCTTTTGTTAGTGTTTGTATATTTAATGTGTGGTCCAAGATAACTCAACCCGGCCTGGCCCAAAACTGCAAAAAAAAAATGTTTATAGCCAGCTTCAGGCTGTGGTTGGACACCCCTGCAAGTATAAAACTTGATGGAGCATTGTAACTTTCTAGACATTGTATTGAACAGTGTGATTTATTTTTGTAGGGGCAGGAACCTGTTTGGAGTCTCTGGAAAAAGGAAAGCCACTTGTGGTGGTTGTAAACGAAAAGTTGATGAACAATCATCAACTGGAATTGGCAAAGCAGCTACACAAAGAGGGGCATCTCTTCTACTGTACTTGCAGGTATATTGAAGACTGATTATTTGATCTCTTGCCTCATTACTCCCTAACTGTTCTTCTTTCCCACCTATGTAACCCATCTGTCTCTTTGCTGCTTACCTTCTCCCACCTGTCAAACATACTTTGCTTTTTCTCACCAATAAAACCCTCTCATTTGTTTCCCGCTTTTAACTGTGATCTCTGTTGAATTTCTATTTGTGGCTGTTTCTTTTCATGTGAATATCTGAATGCGCGTGTGCGCGTGCGTGCGTGCGTGCGTGCGTGCGTGCGTGTGTGTGTGTATCTGTATCTGGCATGCAGTTATATTTTCATTATTCAAGGCAGGTATTTGCTCATTTCAGTTAAGGTTTTGCTTTCAGTGAATCTATTGGTATCCCTAAATTAAATTTAATCATTTATTGGGAGGCTGAGGCAAGAGAATCGCTTGAGCCTAAGAGTTTGAGGTTGCTGTGAGCTCTGACGCCACAGCACTCTACCCAGGGTGACAGCTTGAGACTGTCTCAAAAAAAAAAAAAATTACCCATTTATACCCATTTATTTACTCGACTACATCTAAATGTAGCAGCACTGTTTTAGGTGCTGTGGATACAGTGATAAACATGAAGTCCCTGATCTTATGTGCTTTTATTCCAGTGGTAGAAGATTGACAGTAAACAAGGTCAAAAATAAATGTTCAAGATAATTTCACATGGTGAAATATGCTACAAAAAAAGTGAGACAGGGTTATGCAAGAGCTGGTGTAGACAGAGTTGTCAGGGAAGGCTTGACACAGTATGTGACATTTGAATTGGGACAGGAATTACAAGGAAGAGCCAATCATGTGACACTCTAGATGCACAGGGAATAGTAATTGCAAAAGCCTTAAAAATGAACTTGGGGCCAGGCACGGTGGCTCACACTGTAATCCTAGCACTCTGGGAGCCTGAGGCAGGTGGATTGCTTGAACTCAGGAGTTCAAGATCAGCCTGAGCAAGAGTTAGATACTGTCTATGAAAAATAGAAAAATTAGTTGGCCATGGTGGCGCATACCTTGTAGCCTAGCAACTCAGGAGGTTGATGCAAGAGGATTGCTCAAACCTAACAGTTTGAGATTGCCATGAGCTATGACACTATGGCACTCTACCCAGGGCAAGATTAAGTCTTGCTCTCAAAAATAAAAAAAAAAATAGAGTGAACTTGGAGTTTGATTTGCTTGAGAAATAGAGGGAAGGGGTAGTGTAGCAGGAGTAAGGGAGTGTTTGTTAACTGTAAGATGAGGCTGGGTGGGTTATCTCATGTCATAGTTCTGATTTTATTGTATGTTTACTGAGAAGCCATTTCAGTATTTTAAGCAGAGGAATTACTTTATGGTAAGGAGTATTATTTTCTAGAAGTATATTAGAATTCATTAAGAACTGATCATCACAATAGAAGGACGAAGAAAGTTGCTGGTTTACTAGTAGTACTTCCTTGAGAAACTAGAAGCTCACGAAAGAGCCAGGTCAGTAATTCCCAATTGTTTGACTTTAAAACCTATACTAATTTAATATTTTAAAAAGTAAATATCTCATTGAAGGATTATATATATTTATATTCCAATAAATTGAAATTAATTTTAAAATAAAGAATCTTAGAAAAAACTGGTTAGAACATAATAAGGTTTCTTTTAATTTTATTGCTTCTGTTTCTTAGGTATTCGGTAAATACTTGTTCGTTTATTAAAATTTATTGAGCACCTACTATGTGTCAGCCATTGTTTTAAGCACTTGATACACATCAGTGAACAAAAACAGAAAAGGATTCCTGTTCTCATCAAGAGGAGACAGTTTCATTGATTGTTTCAGGAGTAAAATTGTTGGTGTTCTCATTCCTATAATGATGGAGGAGAGGGAATGTCTGGGAGGCTCTGTAATATAGAACTAGCCATGAGCTATCATGAGTCAAGGGAGAACCTAGATAATTAAAATTATGTATGCTTAGATAATGGGCATATCTTCCCTTGGGTAGTTGAGATTGTTTTAACATAATTTTTTATTTTATTCTATTTTTTTATGTCTTTTTTTTTTAAATCATAGCTGTGTACATTAATGCAATTATGGGGTTTACATCATTTTTTTAAGAGGAATAAAACTCTTCCTAACTGGTTTGTTTATGCAAGTTAATTTTTCCAGACTTTGTTGATGAATAATTATAATTCTAAATGTTAAGTCATTTTTGCTTTTTTTAAAAATGTTTTTGTTATTATTATTTTTTGTTTTGAGACAGAACCTCAAGCTGTCACCCTGGGTAGAGTACCGTGGCATCACAGCTCACAGCAACCTCCAATTCCTGGGCTCAAGCGAGTCTCTTGCCTCCGCCTCCCAAGTAGCTGGGACTACAGGCTCCCGCCACAACGCCCGGCCATTTTTTGATTGCAGCCGTCATTGTTGTTTGGCGGGCCTGGGCTGGATTCAAACCCGTCAGCTCAGGTGTACATGGCTGGCACCTTAGCCTGTTCAGCCACAGGCGCCGAGCCGTCAATTTTGCTTTTATGTTAGTACATTAACAGGAAAACATTGATTTCGTAATCCCATCCTGAGTTTTTGCTCAGGCTGAAAGGTAACTGTACAAGTATCCAATTTATCTTTTTTTCAGTTTAAGAAGTCTTATCCAGTATTAATTCAAGAAAGTCATATATGCCCCATATACCGAGGGTAGTGGGTTCAAACCCATCCCCGGCCAAATTGCAATTAAAAAATAGCCAGGTGTTGTGATGGGCACCTGTGGTCCTGGCTACTTTGGGAGGCTGAGGCAAGAGAATCGCCTAAGCCCAAGAGCTGGAGGTTGCTGTGAGCTGTGATGCCACGGCACTCTACCAAAGGCGACAAAGTGAGACTGTCTCTTAAAAAAATACGTATATATGTGCAAGCAGTAACAACAATTGATTGTTTTAAGTAAATCATTTATTTTCCCCAAACCTAGGCTGGGTGGCGGTATTTCTGTTTTAATTTAAGTGGCTGGTTTAAATAAATTTCTGAATGTTGTGATTTAGAAAGTTATTTCCAACATGCATAGTGGTCGTAAATTGTTTACTTATATATGGATTTATGATAGTAAATTACTTGTAAAAAAGTTATAGTGTTTGTGCATGGTCTAATAATCTCTCCATATTATTTTCTTATCTGGTAGCTATTACTTGAGTTTTTGGTTTCAGTTTGTTTTGCTCTATTTTCATAAAGTTAATTTAATTTTGTGTCAGTTTTAATCCACCTAGTCCTGAAAAGTTTTACAAAGCCATGTGAACAAATTTTTTGTGAAATAACATTTCTGAAATATTTCCATTGACATAGGAGATAAAGTATCTGCTAAATTTATGCTGGCATTTTATAGTACTCTTTGTATTACTTTAATCCTACTATATATGTATAATATTAAAATATGTAAAATTCACATGTGCAATTTTACCATTATATTCCTGAAAGCTAGACTCAGTCATCAAGGGGGCAACGGATGAAGTATGGAGTTTTCTCCCATATTACCTAATATTTTTCTTCTTTTGTTTTAGCACGCTTCCTGGGCTGTTACAGTCAATGGACTTATCAACACTGAAATGTTATCCTCCTGGCCAGCCAGAAAAATTTTCTGCATTTTTGGATAAAGTTGTTGGATTACAAAAATAAACACTAAGCTCTCACCATTTTAAAAACATCCCCCAAATCCAACGTATGGAATGTGGTTAAATCAAATTAAACATTTATTTGCAGAATAATATAAGTTAATAAACTTCCTATATCTGTAGAATGTATAGGAAATGTTATGGTGTACACATTTGCATTTGAGTTCAAATCCTAATTAGAATTTAGTAAATTCATTAGCTTTTTCCTGATCTTCAATATGTAATGAGCATTCACAGGTTTTGTCCTAGAATCCCAAGTAGATTTGGAATCTTGAAAAAATGAACAAAACTTGAAGGCTTTGACAAGGAGCATAAATGTAATTAGTTTGATATTCCTTAGAATAAAAAAGGAAACAGTAACAAGTTTCTATGAGAGCATTTTAGCTTCATAATCCAAGAAACCACTTTTTTTTTTGAAACGGAGTGTTCATTTTGTTGCCCTGGGTAGAGGGCTGTGGCATCACAGCTCACAGCAACCTCCAACTCCTGGGCTCAAGTGATTCTCCTGCCTCTGCATCCCAAGTAGCTGGCACTACAGGCGCTCACTACAACGCCCGACAATTTTTTGGTTGCAGCTGTCGTTCGGTTGGCCCGTAGTTTTTTTCTATATTTAGTAGAGATGGGGTCTCGCTCTTGCTCAGCCTGATCCCCAACTCCTGAGTTCAAATGATCCACCCTCAGCCTCTGAAAGTGTTAGGATTGATTTTTGAACCACCATGAGTGGCTCCAAGGAACCAAATTTAAATAACAAAAACCAGAAATGATGGGTTGTGTTCTGTGAAATAGTTTAGTCCTTAGAAAAGATTACCAAATAAGTTGATCTGTTGTACATGGAGAAACTACTTTTGTTCTGAAAAATAGAGTGGCGTGGTTATGTTCACTACTTTAAAATCTAAAAGTGACAAAGTAATTTTGCTCAACGTCAAAGCTTTCTTGGTTTGAGAACAACAAATCAAAGGACTTACACCAATAGGATTTACTGTTATTTTAAAAAGAATCCCTTTCCATA
>CAUYRH010124537.1:0-10660 GCA_963574655.1 Perodicticus potto | reverse complement strand
AGCAGGCAAGTCCACCAGGCCTCTCCCCAGCCCTGCTTCCCTCTCTCAGGGTACTCTTTAGTGAACCTCAAGGCAACTTCTTCTCCCTCACCCATCCCCACAGGCAAATTTCAACAGCACCAAGGTGGATCTAAGTTTTATGAGGCCTAAAAGTTATACAACTTAGGCAGCAGTTCTCAACCTGTGGGTCGCAATCCCTGTGGGCCCTCGGGAAAACACATCCTGCATATCAGATATTTACATTATGATTCATAACAGTAGCAAAATTACCGTTATGAAGTAGCAACAAAAATAATTTTATGGTTGGGAGTCACCACAACATGAGGAATTGTATTAAAGGGTCGCTCCATTAGGAAGGTTGAGAACCACTGCTCTAGACATAAAAAATATTTACATAATAAAAAAAAGGCTTTAGAGAAAATAAAGCAGTGTCTGACACTTTCTAAGTACTCAGTAAATGTTTTTATTAGGTAGATGTTATTATCTTGGTTTTACAGATGAGGAAATTAAAGCTTAGAGAGTTTAAGTAACTTATGGAAACCACCATGGCCAGTAATTAGCAGATTTATGTTACCAACAGGACCTCAAACCCCAGGCTAACTCTATAAATTCTATGCTACACTGCGCCCCTACTGTTCAAGGCAATGCTAATGGCTGACATTTGACTCTTCTGTGAGGAGAATATTGGTATCTTTTTCTTCATTCCCTGGGACCAACTACAAGAGAAGATAAAAACAATTCAAAAAAGAACTAGCAAGGGCTGCCTTCATTATGGAGGAGAAGACTTTGTACAGGTTTCTTCTGACTCAGGGCACACTTACTGACCACCTGCTCGTGGCAGGACTAGAGCTGGGCACTGTGCCGATTAAACATCTCTCCACATTTAAACACTTGCAATTTGTGGGGGGAGGAAACAAAGGGGAACTAAAATAAAGTCGTAAGCCTCTCTTGGCCAAGAGGACTCCTAAAACTGAGTTGCTAGCCATGAGAAAGCTCAG
The DNA here is from genome assembly GCA_963574655.1 of Perodicticus potto. NCBI lineage: Eukaryota > Metazoa > Chordata > Mammalia > Primates > Lorisidae > Perodicticus > Perodicticus potto. The sequence continues at coordinate 9,662 of CAUYRH010124537.1, read as the reverse complement.
CCGTGCCTCATCACGCCCCTCCCTGGCAGAGATGTCCTTGTGACTCACTGACAGGCGAGACACGCCAGTAGGTCCCACACAGCAAACCCCTTGGGTCTGTCAGGTACTGTCGCTAATTAGCAGACCCTTTGTCTTAAGCATTCCTTTCCACTGGCTCCCGCTCTTAGACAGAACCTAACTCTTTTAGCCAACTGTCAGGTAAACAATCTTTAAAACCACCTATAATCTGTAAACTCCCACTTCCAGCTGCCCCACCTTTTTGGGCCAAACCAATGTATGTTTTCCACATACCGATTTATGACATCACCTATAATCCCTTTCTCCCTAAAATGTACAAAACCAAATATAACCTCACCACTTCCACGTGCTCAAGGCATCTTGGGTGTGGCTCCAGGTCAGAATCCTCAAATTCGGCTCAGAATAAACCTCATTAAATTATTCTGCAGAGTATGGCTTCTTCTCAAAAAGCAAACAAAAACTCCTGTTGCTCTTAAGATTGGAGGGAGGGGGCGGGCCCACTTAATTGTCTGTCCCCTGCCTTCTCTTCTACAGGGCTCACCGTCCCCCACATACGCTGCATCCATTTTCAATTCAAGCTTTTCTCCTGCCCTTTCTCTTGGAATCTCAGGGCCTACGTCTAGCACAACGTCCCAACTCTTCTCTCATATCAGCACTTCCCATGTGCCAGGACGATTCACTGATTCCACATGTTGTTTTTCCCCTACTCAAACTTCTGAAAGCCACAACCCTGTTCCATCCTGACCTCCCCTGTTGTACCTGGCTCAATATTGTGCAAATAACAGGTTCTTTTTCTTCCTCCTCCTTCCCCCCTCCTAACGATAACCATTAACATCTATAAAGCACTTTACACGTTTTCATATACATTACCTTCCTTAAGCTACACAATATCCTTTTTTTTTTTTTGAGACAGAACCTCAAGCTGTCACCCTGGATAGAGTGCTGTGGCATCACAGCTCACAGCAACCTCCAACTCCTGGGCTCAAGCAAGTCTCTTGCCTCCACCTCCCAAGTAGCTGGGACTACAGGCGCTCGCCACAACGCCCGGCCATTTTTTGGTTGCAGCTGTCATTGTTGTTTGGTGGGCCGGGCTGGATTTGAACCCGCCAGCTCAGGTGTACATGGCTGGCGCCTTAGCCCATTGAGCCACAGGCACCGAGCCGCTACACAATATCTTTATGTCAATTATCAAAAAGTATTTCATAGATTAATAAATCAAAAGAGGAAGGCACTGCAGGTAAAAGAACTAACACTAGCAAATGTACAAAGGCAGGAATGATCCCAGCACGTGAAGAAAGCAGTGAGAACACGGCAAGCCCAGATGAAGAGTGAACACTCCAGAAAATTTGGAAGCTGAAGAATAAAGATGATAAAAAACAAAGGCACAACCTACCCTACCACCCAGTTAGCATTTAGGTGTATTGATTTCTAGTCTTTCCAGAAACATTTTTTCTCTTTTGTGTAGCTGAAATAGTGTCCATAAAATTTTGTGTCCTTTTTTTCACTTAACATTCTAAACACTATTCCCTGATGCAAATTTATAGTCAATGCATAATATCCCAGAGCAGCTACATCCTAATTTATTACCCATTTCTTTGTGGATGGACACGTTGTTCCCCATTTTATACTATTATAATAAGCCCTGCAACAAACCTCTTGTGAAGACAGAAGAAATGGAAAGAAATCGGGTCTTTGGTGAGACCTAGTGCTATGCCATTGTACCAGATGTAAAGGCTTTAATAGGGTAAAACGTTTTATGATTTGTCTCTTCAAAATTCCTCACCCTTTCTTGGAATTAAAACCTACATTCGGCTCGGCGCCTGTGGCTCAATGGGCTAAGGCACCAGCCACGTACACCTGAGCTGGCGGGTTCGAATCCAGCCCGGGCCCGCCAAACAACAATGACGGCTACAACCAAAAAATGGCCAGGCGTTGTGGCGGGCGCCTGTGGTCCCAGCTACTTGGGAGGTGGAGGCAGGAGACTCGCTTGAGGCCAGAGATTGGAGGTTGCTGTGAGCTGTGGATGCCACGGCACTCTGTCCAGGGTGACAGCTTGAGGCTCTGTCTAAAAAAAAAAAAAAAACCTACATTCCTGAGGCCAGTAATCAAAGAGACAGGAAAATGTTTTTTGCTGTTTCCAAGCATCTTGAACCACAGGAGACCAAATTGTAGAGACAAAAACTTCTCTTTCCTTTTCCACAAACCACTAGTACTCCTTCTTCATTTTCACTGATTGTGCCTCAGGGTCAAATACCAAACTTTCAGTCACACTGCGAAGGCTCACCTGAGCCTCAAATACATCTGGTCTTTTCTGTTACCTACCGCTAAGACTGATCCTCTATTATTTAGACCAACTGCAGCCCATGTCACCCTCCCTGACATAAGGTCACTGGGGACATTCTTGTCTTCCTCCCTGCTTTAACCCTACCTGAGTCCGTGGTCCAAGGTATGGTGGCTTGCAGAGAGTAAGAACTTAATAAATATATGTAGAAAAAGAATATGAACTCTATTACTATCCATTCTGGTCCTGACCATTGATTCTAGTGGAATCCTATTATTTGTTTGAGTTTATAGTAAAAATGTTGCCTATTCATCACATTTACCATTATTAACTCTTCACTCTTTTGGCCTTCTTTAGTTTTTAATTCAGAAATTTCACATTTTTATGAACTAAAATACTTTCCATCCTGGGTCAGGTGTGGTGGCTCATGCCTTTAATCCTAACCCTCAGGGAGGCCGAGACAGGTGGATTGTGTGAGCTCAGGAGTTTGAGACCAGCCTGAGCAAGAGCAAAACCCTGTCTCTACTAAAAATAGAAAAACTAAGAGGCTGAGGCGAGAGGATCACTTGAGCCCAAGAGTTTGAGGCTGCTGTGAGCTGTGACCAGTAGTGTTGCAGGAAGACGAGGCCCAACGGAGAGAAAGAGCACCCAAACACCACGTTTATTAGAGGAAGGGCTTTCTTCACCAGCCGGGAGCTTACGGCACAGAAGAATTCCAAATGGCCATGCTCCCTGACTGGCTTGGTCTTTCCCTTTTTACCGACAGTAATTAAGTTCCACCGCACGGGTACCCCTTTTTTTTTTTTTTTTTAGGGGAAAGCGCGAACGCAGTCCTCCACTACCACAAATTATGCAGTCGAGTTTCCCACATTTGGGGAAATCGCAGGGGTCAGCACATCCGGAGTGCAATGGATAAGCCTCGCCCTGGGAAAACCACCCTCGTGGTCATGGTATCTCCCCTGCCAGGTAAGTATACACACAGGTACCCTTCTCATTGGCCAGTTTGAATCAAGCGGGAGATGCTATTCCAGCCCCCACAGAACTACAGTATCTCACAGAACTTGGAAATTTCCAAGTTCCAGGAAGTTAAGTTTACAAATTCCCAAGAGCTGAGTCTCCATGGAGAGGACCCTGCAAGTGCATCCTTGTGGTCTCCTTGAGAAGACGGGTTCTCCTAGACCTCACCCTTCCCGAGTATCCTCTCTCATTAGCACTCTACCCAGGGTGACAGAGTGAAACTCTGTCTCAAAAAAAAAAAAAAAAACTACATGTATCTCCTTTCAGATTAATTCAATTCTACTTTCTCCAAGTTCTTCCATAGTTAATTTGTAATCTTTAACTAATTTATCTAGAATTTATTTTGGTGGGTCAGGCATGGTGACCCAGAGTGCTGGAATCACGCCTGTAATCCCAACACTCTAGGAAGCCAAGGTGGGTGGATTGCCTGAGCTTACAGGTTCAAGACGAGGCCTCAGCCAGAGCGAGACTCTATCTCTGAAAGTAGCTGGGCGTTGTGGCGGGCACCTGTAGTCCCAGCCACTCGGGAGGCTGAGGCAAGAGAATCACTTGAGCCCAAGAGTTTGAGGTTGCTGTGAGCTATTATGCCATAGCACTCTACTGAGGGTGACAAAGTGAAACCCTGCTTCAAATAAAAACAAATTTTATTTAGATATACTGTTTAAGGTTAAAGTCCCTTTCTTTCCCCCAATTTTAACCAACTGCTCAAATGGCTTTTTCCCCATTGAGTTGCAGTGCAATAGCACTCTACCAAGGGCAATAAAGTGAGATTCTATCTCTACAAAAAAAAAAAAAACAAAGAAAGAAACATCTCCTTTGTCCTCAGCCTGGAGAAGGTTTTTCCTTGGAGACAGACAGACCAGACAGAATATTTAAGTCTCCGATATTTGAATTTCTTCCCTGGGACAGGGAAGATAGGAAATCATTTCTCCTTGCAAAGCTGGAGTCCTAAATCCAAGCGTGGAAAACAGGCCAAGGGCCCTAGGCTAACATCTGCTGCTAGGAGACAGCCTGAGTGAGCTCAAGCCTAAGCTCCCCAATGCCTGGCTCTGAGGAATGAGGGTGCTGGCAGGGTAGTTATTAGAGGCCCCCACAGCAAACAGTAACACATAAGGAAAAGCTGGTAAAAGAGGGAACATTGCTTTTCCAATACAAAGGACATGCATGAGTAGTTCAGTGATAGAATTCTCGCCTGCCAATACAAAGGACATTACCCTCCTGGGTTGAATTAAGTTGCTTTAACCTGTGTCATGTCAGAGCATCTTTCCAAAGTGGAACATTCCACAGTGAAAGTATTTTTTTTTATAGAGACAGAACCTCACTTTATCGCCCTCAGCAGAGTGCTGTGGCATCACACAGCTCACAGCAACCTCCAACTCCTCCTAGGCTTAGGCACTTCTGTTGCCTCAGCCTCCCGAGTAGCTGGGACTACAGGCGCCCGCCACAACACCCAGCTATTTTTCTATTTTGCAGTTTTGGCTAAGGCTGGGCTTGAACCTGCCACCTTTGATATATGGGGCCGGCGCCCTACTCAATGAGCCACAGGCACCGCCCACAGTGAAAGTATTTTTAATTTTTTTTTTTTTTTGCAGTTTTTGGCCAGGGCTGGGTTTGAACCTGCCACCTCCGGTATATGGGGCCTGCACCCTACTTCTTTGAGACACAGGTGCCACTGGAAAGTATTTTTAGTTTTATTTATTTTATTCTATTATTTTTTTGAGACAGAGCCTCAAGCTGTCGCCCTGGGTAGAGTGCTGTGGCATCACAGCTCATAGCAACCTCCAATTCCTGGGCTCAAGCAATTCTCTTGCCTCTGCCTCCCAAGTAGCTGGGACAACAGGCGCCCGCCACAATGCCCCAGCCTTTTTTTGGTTGCAGCCGTCATTGTTGTTTGGCAGGCCCGGGCTGGATTCGAACCTGCCAGCTCAGGTGTACGTGGCTGGCGCCTTAGCCCGCTGAGCCACAGGCCCCGAGCCAGCCCATTTAATCTTACAACTTCTCTATAAAGAAGACATTGTTATCTCTATTGTAGAAGCAAGGAAACTGAGGCACGGATCTGAGGGTAACTCCTTTCCCCAAGGTCCTATTGCTTTTACATGACAGACCTGGACTATGAACTTGGGCAGTCTGCCGCTAAATCTCTGTTACTGTCTATTATGGGACATGGTCTCTCTTTCATAAAGCAACTTATGGATATGAGAAGTAGGAAATTCTCCTATGCCTAGGTCAATTTCTTGTGAATTTCCTAGGCCTCAATTCCATGAATGGACTGTATCCATTCATTGATACACTCATTCACCTTGCCCCGGCAGAAGGGACTGTATCCATTCGTTTCCTGGCCGAGGAACCCACACACCTATATATACCCTGAGGCTAAAGGCCTAAAGGAGGAGACGGGAAAGACCGGGAAAGGAACGGAGAGAGCTTCTCTCTCCCCACTTGAATTCTCTCCCTCTACCAGGAGATTTAGTGTTTTCTGTATTTTTTTCTGTAAATAAATTCTTTCTTATCACTGGGGGGTGGGGGGGGAAATAATGTAATGAAGAATAATAAAATACATGTGTTTAAAAAAATTAAAAAATTTTGCTGAAATTCACACCTAATAGATATAATGCACACCATTTGGGCGATGGGCACACTTGTAACTTTGACTTAAATTGTATAAAAGTAAAAAGCAAAAAAAAAAAACAAAAAAAAATTGTACAAAAGCAATTCATATACGCAACACATATGTACCCCTGTAACAATCTGAAATTTAAAAAATAATAAAAAATAAAATCTGCAAAACAAACAAAAAAGAAGTAGGAAATTCATTAGGAGACAGCCATAGTCTACTACAACATACAGTGATTAGATTCTACAACATTATAGTGATTAGACTTTTTTTTTTTTTTGAGACAGAGTCTCACATTATTGCCCTCGGTAGAGTACTGTGGCGTCACACACCTCACGGCAACCTCCAATTCCTGGGCTTAGGCGATTCTCTTGCCTCAGCCTCCCGAGTAGCAGGGACTACAGGCGCCCGCCACAATGCCCAGCTATTTTTTTTTTGTTGCAGTTTAGCTGGGGCCAGGTTCAAAGCTGGTGGTATACCTGCCACCCTTGGTATACGGGGCCGGTACCCTATCCACTGAGCCACAGGCTCTGCCTAGTGATTAGACTCTTGAAGTTGGACTGTGACCATAGAAAAAGGGAGGAAGGGATCAGGCTGAGAAGAATTCCCATGGGAAAATCAATCAGACTTGCCAGATGTATTGGGAAATGGAGGTAAGATTAGGAAGACAGGACGATGTCTTTGTTTATATTATGGCCTTCCAAAAATAGTTACCGAACACTTGCTATGTTCCAGGAACTGTATTAAGTGCTGTGTTAGGTTAAGAAACAGTGAAGTGGCTCTGCACCTGTGGCTCAAGCGGCTAAGGCGCCAGCCACGTACACCTGAGCTGGCGGGTTCTAATCCAGCCTGGGGCCCGCCAAACAACAATGACAGCTGCAACCAAAAAATGGCCGGACTTTGTGGCGGGCGTCTGTAGTCCCAGCTACTTGGGAGGCGGAGGCAAAAGACTCGCTTGAGTCCAGGAATTGGAGGTTGCTGTGAGCTGTGATACCACAGCACTCTATCCAGGGTGACAGCTTGAGGCTCTGTCTCAAAAAAAAAAAAAAGAAAAAAAGAAACAGTGAAGTGGCTCAGCGCCTATAGCTCAGCGGTTAGGGCGCCAGCCACAGATACTGGAGCTGGTGGGTTTGAACCCAGCCTGGGCCTGCCAAACAACAATGACAACTACAACAACAAAATAGCCAGGCATTGTGGCAGGCGCCTGTAGTCCCAGCTGCTTGAGAGACTGAGGTAGGAGAATCCCTTAAGCCCCAAGAGTTTGAGGTTGCTGTGAGCTGTGACGCCGCAGTACTCTACCAAGGGTGACACAGTGAGACTCTGTCTCAAAAAAAAAAAAAAAAAAGACAGAAAGAAAGCAAAAAAGAAACAGTGACGTATGGGGCAGCCCCCGTAGCTCAGTGGGTAGGGTGCTGGCCACATACACCCAGGCTGGCGGGTTTGAACCCAGCCCGGGCCAGCTAAACAACAATGACAACTGCAACAAAAAGAAAAAAAACATAGCCGGGCATTGTGTCAGGCACCTACAGTTCCAGCTACTCAGGAGGCTTGTGCCCAGGAGTTGGAGGTTGCTGTGAGCTGTGACGTCACAGCACTTTACTAGGGACAACATAGTGAGACTCTGTCTGCACACACACACATAAGAAACAGTGAAGTAGATGGACAAAGTCCTCACGCTTACAGAGCAGAATTGTGTTATTAATAGAAAGCGGGCTACACACGCACGGACCATATCCAGAAGAAAACACGACAAGCTGGTAACACTGGGAGTTTAGAGAGGAGACCGAAGGAGGGATGTGGGGAGAAGAGAAACTCACTTAGCTTTACAGTTCTTTTAGACTTTATCCAGGTTTTTCAGGAAAGAAAAGAAAAAGAAGAAGAAATATATTGGATTTTAACATGGGAACATGTTAACTGTATAAAAATTTTAGTTTTTTGTACAAAATACTCTGAGGTCCTAAGCTGTGTACTGTGTACTAACACACACACACACACACACTTGCCTGTATATGTGTAGACTTTCTGGCAATTCATATAAGAAACTAACAAAATGATGCCTCTAGGGAAGAGAATTGGGTAGGTGGGGAATACAGGTAAGAGAGAGAGTGATTTTTGTACTATACACTCTTTTGTTCCTTTTTGTTTGTCTGTGTTTAAAGAGACAAGGTCTCACCTGTTGCCCAGGCTGTGCAGTGACAGAATCTCAGCTCACTGTAGCCTGGAATTCCTGGGCTCAAGTAACTAGGACTACAGGTGCACTAGCCTAGCTCCATTTGCATTTTTATGATTTTACTGCATAGACTATGTGCAACAGCACTTAACTAAAAAATTAAATGAGTTTCACAAATAATAATCAGAAACTTAGGAATGAATAGAGGGTTTCTAGAGAACTCAACCTAGACATCCCCTTTGATCCTGCAATTCCATTACTGAGCATCTATCCAGAAAAAAAAAAAATTATTACAAAGACACTTGTACTAGACTGTCAATCGCAGCTCAATTTACAATTGCTAAAATGTGGAAACAGCTTAAATGCCCCTCAACCCAGGAATGGATTGGCAAGCTGTGGTATATGTATACCATGGAATACTATTCAGCCATTAAAAAAAATGGAGATTTTGCAGCATTTGGATTAACCTGGATGGAGGTGGAACACATTATTCTCAGTGAGGCATCACAGGAATGGAGAAGCATGAATCCCATGTACTCAATTTTGATATGAGGACAATTAATGACAATTAATGACACGGTGGGGGTGAGGGAAGCATGAATCCTATGTATTCAACTTTGACATGAAGACAATTAACAACAATTAATGACACAGTGGGCCATGGCGGAAGGGGAGAGCAGACAGAGAGAGAAGGAGGGAGGGAGTGAGGGAAAGGAAAACAAAAAATAAATAAAATAAAAGAAAATAGTGACTAATTCTCACATTAATTGGATTTAATTTTGACCTAAGTATATTACTTGAACATTAATTTTTAATTCAACTTGTTAATATGTTGTTCAGGATATTGCATCCTCATTCATAAGTGAAATATGTTTGTAATTTCCCTTTATTATAATATATTTTTTTCCAATTTTAATATCAGGTGTATCCAGATGAAGTAGAATGATTTTGAAGTATTTCTTCTTTTTCTATTGTCTGTAAGATTTGGCATGATCTGGTTTTGAATTATCTTTTATTTTTATTTATAAATATTAGTTATCTACTTTTGGAAACTTTGGGAAAAAATAGTAAGAAGTGGCTCGGCGCCTGTGCCTCAACGGGCTAGGGTGCCAGCCATGTATGCCTGAGCTGGCGGGTTCGAATCCAGCCCGGGCCGCCAAACAACAATGACGGCTGCAACCAAAAACTGGCCGGGCTTTGTGGCGGGCGCCTGTAGTCCCAGCTACTTGGGAGGCAGAGGCAGGAGACTTGCTTGAGCCCAGGAATTGGAGGATGCTGTGAGCTGTAATGCCACAGCACTCTATCCAGGGTGACAGCTTGAGGCTCTGTCTCAAAAAAAAAACCCAAAAAATGGCCGGGCATTGTGGCGGGCACCTGCAGTCCCAGCTACTTGGGAAGCAGAGGCAAGAGACTCGCTTGAGTCCAGGAACTGGAGGTTGTTGTGAGCTGTGATGCCACAGCACTCTATCCAGGATGACAGCTTGAGGCTCTGTCTCAAAAAAAAAAAAAAAAATGCCAAAAAAATAATAATAAGAAGAAGTTAACTGATGATTGGTGGCGCC
>CAUYRH010124536.1:0-15856 GCA_963574655.1 Perodicticus potto | reverse complement strand
CACACACGGGCCACGTCAGCCACTGTGAACACACATGGGCCAAGTCAGTCACTGTGAGTACACACAGGCCATGTCAGTCACTGTGAGTACAAACAGGCCATGTCAGTCACTGTGAGCACACACAGGCCACGTAAGCCATTGTGAGCACACACGGGCCATGTTAGTCACTGTGAGTACACATAGGCCACATTAGCCAGTGTGAGCACACATAGGCCAACTCCAGGTCTGGGAGCACACACAGGCCACGTCAGTCACTGTGAGCACATATGGGCCACGTCAGTCACTGTGAACACACACAGGCCATGTCAGTCACTGTGAGCACAAACAGGCCACATCAACCACTGTGAGCACACACAGGCCACTCAGCCACTGTGAGCACACACGGGCCATGTCAGTCACTGTGAGCACACACAGGCCACGTCAGCCATTGTGAGCACACACGAGCCATGTCAGTCACTGTGAGTACACACACGGGCCACGTCAGTCACTGTGAGCACACATGGGCCACATCAGCCACTGTGAGCACACACGGGCCATGTCAGTCACTGTGAGTACACACAGGCCACATTAGCCAGTGTGAGCACACACAGGCCAACTCCAGGTCTGGGAGCACACACAGGCCACGTCAGTCACTGTGAGCACATATGGGCCTTGTCAGTCACTGTGAGCACACACGGGCCACGTCAGTCACTGTGAACACACACAGGCCAAGTCTGTCACTGTGAGCACACACAGGCCAACTCCAGGTCTGGGCACATTCATTCCCTAGGTCTCCATCAGCCACCTGCTCCTCACTCCTCCCAGTCTGAGTCAAGTCCTCCCATTCTCTTCAACTTCCATGGCCTCCCACCTCTTCCTCAGACACACCCCACCAGCAACCTTCCCTCCCACTCCCGAGAGGAAGAGAAGTGAAGGGTCCATCCCACACCCTCCCACCCTATGGCCGGATCTCTGTCCACACCCCCTCTATAGACTTCCTTCCTCCTTGTTCCTGTCAGGGGCCAGCCCTTCCCCTCTACCTGTGGCCTTTAGCCTGGCAGCCTTCAGGAGGGTGTCCACCAGCTATTCCATCTCTCCTGCATCTCTGTTCCATGCCTCCCAGCTGTGGATCCCAGCTCCTCTGAGGTGGAAAGATCACTTGAGCCCAGGATTTCAAGGCTGCAGTGAGCTATGATGACGCCATTGCCCTCCAGCATGAGCGTGAGTGACAGAGAGAGATCCTGTCTCTCAAATAAAGAAAAAAAAAGGAAAAGAAAATAAACACTTTCATGGTGTTTGTAGTGTCCAGATACTCTTTAATGTAATAGCTCACTTTACTCGAAAATGGTGTCTATTATACTTCCCTTGAACAGAGGCACATAGGTTAATTTCACACTGCTTGTAGGGCTGAGCTTTGAGCTCAGGCATCCTTAACTGCCATGACCTTGCACCTCGGTCCCCTTGTCTTCTTACTCTGGACAGTCATCCTAAAAGGGATCGAGGGCTTCTCCTGTGCTATGCAGGGAGCCACATTCTTTGCAGATGTTGACGTGTGTTATAACATCCTCCCAACACATTATTATTATCCCATTCTACAGATGTGTAAACTGAGGTTTAGAGAAGTTAGTCTGAAAACCATCTACGGCTCTTGGGCCCTCAAGGTAAAGACTGAGTTGACCTCATCATGGCATTCAAGGTCCCTGCCTGGCTCAGAACCTTATTTTCACCTCTTCCCACTGCACATGCACCCACTGACGTTGGCCATTCCAAACTATTTGCAGAAGTGAAAGTACACACTTCTCCAGCCTTGTGACATTTTCATGTTCTGTCTCTTCTGTGCAAATGTTCTCTCCTTTGGTCCAGTTAACTCCTTTTGGTCTATGAATGCTAACCTCTTACGGGTGACTTCTCTGACCATCCCCAGGCCCCAGGCTCTTTCCCTTCCCTCTTCCTACAGTGTCACCTACACCCCACATACTACTGTCAGTTTCAGATGTTAGCATCTCATAAGCCAAGGGCAAAGACATATCAGCCAAGCTGCTGCAGACGCGAATGTTAGAAACCCCAGCTGGAAGTGACCTAGACCTTCGGAGAACCTAACATCCCAGATAACAAGAAGTTTCAACTGTCGACTGCATACAGGTCTCCTAAATTCAGTGGCATTTGAATGCAGATTCTATCTATATTTTCACTTTTCTGTCTGCAGTGCATCAACCAAATAAAGACACTGAGTTCAGTTCAGAACACACTGAAACCAGAGGGTGCCGGTAACTCCAGGAGGAGACCCCAGGAAGCAGCTTCATACCTGCAGGGTGAGATATGAAACCAAGCAGCCATCCCTTCACTACAGGAAGGCCCTGAAGACAGAGAGTTGGCTTTTGCCTGAATCAGTAGCACTGAGGACACCTGCATTCATTGATCACCTACTGCATACCCTGCTGTGGTTGAAACCTGGGGATTCAGTGGCACTATAGATTGGATTCTGCCAAAGGAAGGAACCAAACCAAGGCTTCGGATGCGAGGATTTATTAACAAGGAGCTTCAGGAGACGCCAGAAAGGGAGTGGGGGAGACAGGATAGGGAAGGAAAAAGATAGAAGAGAACGATTTCGAGAGAACTCTCAGCTCGGCCTCAGCCTGATCCCTGGGCAGCCCTGGAATACGCATTTCAGTTCCGAGTTTCTTTCACCTCTGTGGAAGGGAGTTGGGCTTTCGTACCTCTGCTTTGAATGGTCGTTGTCTGTGGGCTGTGCCAGGTGAGGGGACTGGAGGGAGACTTCCAGGCATTTCTGGATCCTCTGAGAAAGCCACTCTGAGGCCTAAGGACAGCTCTGAAGGCCACAGGGATAGACTGGAGAATGAATTTGAGTAGACTCCAGCAACTCCACGCCAGGTCTGCTGTGCCGTTTATCTGAGTGTGATCCTCAGCCAGTCGCTCCACTTCTCCAGACCTCCTTTCCTTTGTCTTTAAAATGGCACCTGCCTGGTACGTTCCACCTGCAAACATTGTGCACCTACTATGTTCCAGGACTGGGCATATAGATGTGAACAAAGCTGTTTAAACTTCCCTTTTCAGGGCCAGGAATGCTGGCTTACGCCTGTAATCCCAGCACTCTGGGAGGCCAAACTGGGTGAACCACCTCAGCTCAGGGATTGGGAAAGTGAGGCCCTATCTCTACTAAAAAGAGAAAAAGTAGCTGGGCACCATGGCAGGTGCCTATTGTCCCAGCTACTCAGGAGGCTGAGGCAAGGGATTCACTTGAGCCCAAGAGTTTGAGGCTGCTGTGAGCTATGACACCACACCACTCTACCCAGGGGGACAGAGTGAGGCTGTCTCAAAAAAACAAACAAACAAAAATTCCCTTTTCTCATTACAGCCATGTGGAAAACAAGATGGAAGTGTCTCAACAAATTCACCCTAGAAATATTGATGCCATGTGATCCAGCAGTCCCACTGCTGCGTATATAGCCAAAAGAAACGGAGTCAGTGCGTCAAAGAGCTGTCTTCTCCCCTGTGTCCACCTCAGCAGCATTCACGATAGCCGGGACATGGCGGCAACCTGAGTGCCGTCACCAGATGGAGGGATGGACGAATGTGGTCTGCACACACGGAATGCTACTCAGCCTTACAGACGAAGAAAACCCATCCCCTCGCACAACATGCGTGAACCTGCGGGACATTGTGTTCAGTGGAAAGAGCCAGTCCCAGAAAGACAAATGCCACGTGACCTCGCTTACGTGAGCTCAGACACTTCAGTGCATGAACTTGTCCTACGAAACATCCTATCCCATTGGTGAATATCACTGTGGTCACCTAAATACTCCTCTTGAAAAGCTCTGCACAAAGGGCAGCAACTAGTCCACCCTTCAAAGCCATTACTGGAAATGCTTTCTAGAATGGCCATCAGAGCTGTCATCACTCTCACGCTTAGGACCGAAAACTGTGCAACTCGCAGAGGCCGGATTAGAGAGGAGGGGACCAGAGACTGAGGGACGGAGAATTGGTATTCGTCAAGGCTGTTGAACTTCAGTTAGACAGAAGGAATCACTTCAAGAGATCTATTGTACAACCTGATGACTGTAGTTAATAATAATGTAACATATACTTTAAAATTGCTAAGGCAAAAAAAAGAAAAAAAGAAAGAAAAAAAAAGAAAGGTGTATGATGTAATGCATATACTAACTAGCTTTATTTAGCCACCCCACTATACCTTTTTGAAAACATCATATTACATGTCATCATGTAATAAGTCAGTAGATACAACTTTTTTTTTTGAGACAGAGTCTCACTATGTTGCCCTCAGTAGAGTGCGGTGGCGTCACAGCTCACAGCAACCTCCAACTCTTGGGCTTAAGTGATTTTCTTGCTTCAGCCTCCCGAGTAGCTGGAGCTACAGGTGCTCGCCACAGGGCCCAGCTATTTTTTTGTTGCAGTTGTCATTGTTTAGCTGGCCCAGGCTTAGGTTTGAACCTGCCACCCTCGGTGCATGTGATGGGTGTCGTAACCACTGTGCCATGGGCACTGAGCCAAAAGATCCAATTTTTATTTGTCCATTTAAAAAAAAAGAAACTCCCTTTCTTCATTCAGCCGTGAAGGAGGAAACACAATAAAGAAAATAAATAGCTAACACACAAAGTCCGTCAGCCTGGGAGATAAACCCCAGAGAAAAAGAGAACAGGGGCAAAGATTGCTAGTGGTGCAATTTTAAATTGGAACATCTGGGAAAGCTTCTCTAATGTGGGACATTGGAGCAGAGATATAAAGGTGAAAGGGAGGGTAGCTGGGGGAGTAATCCACAGAGAGGGCACAGCAAATGCGAAGGCCGTGAAGCAGGTGATGCCTGGTGGGCAGGGAGGATGCGGGGGCTGGTGTGACCCACACAGGATAGATCAGTGAGAGAAGGCAATTTGAGACAGATTAAGAGGCAAGCCCCAGACACCACACAAGGTAAAGACTCACACCCAGCATCCCAAATCTGTCATGCCATGAGGACTATATTGGTAGAGGCAATGCCAATGCACTTAACACAGAGCCTGTTGGGTGGCCAATATTCAGGATATTCTGGCCAGGGATTATTTCTTGAGATCATTCACAGAAAAGAAAGAAAAAGAAAGAAGGAAGGGAGGGAAAGGAAAGGAACCTTCTTTAAACTGCAAGGAAAACAATGAATAACCACAGACAGCCCCCATCATAAAGTCATCACCATCCCCCACCACCAGGGTTTCAGCAACCAGCAAGGCTTCTAAACCCAGCCCTAGCTTTACAGTCTGTGGGTCTGCCTGAGACCTCAGTGCGTGTTCAAACCCAAGAGAACCCGAAGGTCAGTATTGAAGTCACATCCTCTATCCACCCACCAGGCAAGGCCAAGACAAACAGTAGCTGATAAGCTGACTGTATTCCAAGTAGAGAAGGGTCGGCTTATCACCCAGCCCACCCGGCTCTAAATGGAAAGATAATTCCCTCTTGTTAGCCCTGAGATGTGCGTGCGCTCACCAGAACAGAAAAGAAAAACTGAAAGAAAGAAAATGACCCCTAAATGAGGAGTTCCTTCAATCAGAATAAGATTGCTCCATCTCGGCCCTGCTGATGCCTGGGACTACATAATTCTCTGTAAAGGGGACATCCTATGCATTAGAAGACCCCGAACAAGACCCCTGGCCTGTACCCACCAGATTCCAGTAGCAGTTCCACCCCACCATTGCCAAGTGTCCCCTAGGAGGCAAAACTGCCCCGGCTGAAAACCACTAGGTTAGGGTAATGCTAGGTATTGGATCAGACAAGCCCTGATGTTTCAGATCTTTATTATTCACTTGTGTGACAGTCCACTGTCCCGGTCTCAGGGTCCACCCCTGTAAAATAGGTCCCACATCTGGTTTTACATCCATGAATGCTGAGTCACGGGTGCAGCCTCCTTGCATCTCATACCTCTGACATCCCTAGAATCTCTGCCTAGACTTGCAGCAGCAGCACTTGACAGAGAAAAAGAAGACTTTTCAACTGTCCTCAGCAAACAGGTGATGGGCTGATACCTTAGAACAAGCATCAACCCCTCACTTGTTTTTGTAAATAAAGTTTTATTAGCACAGAGCCATGCCCAGATATTTCCATATTGTCTCTGCCTGCTTTTGTGCTACTGCAGCAGAGTTGAGCAGTTGCAACAGAGATGATGATCTGTAAAGCCTAAAATATTCACTCTGAACCCTTCAAAAAGTTTTCCAGGCCAGACAAGGTGGCTCACGCCTATAATCCTAACACTCTGGGAGTGGGTGGATTGCTTGAGCTCCAGAGTTTTAAGACCAGCCTAAGCAAGAGCAAGACCCCATCTCTACTAAAAATAGAAAAATTAGCTGTATATTGTGGTGGGTGCCTGTAATCCCAGCTAGTAAGAGGCTGAGTCAGAATGATTGCTCAAACCAAGAGTTTGAGGTTGCTGTGAACTATGGCACTTCAGCACCCTAGCCTGGGTGATAGAGTGATACTCTCTCAAACAAAACAAAACAAGAAAAAGGTTTCGTGGTTCTACTGCAGAATATCATATCATCCTTATAAGCTGCCTCCCAAGCCTTGCTTTCTGTGTAACAATATACAAAAATAAGCAAGATCTCTTTATGTGTTAAAAAGCATGCAGTGTGATTCCACTTTGGCAAAATGTATGGATATTACTCATTTATTTGGGTATAGATAAAGTACATTAGAAAATAGAGACAGAGTGTAAATGTGTGTATTTATAGCAATCTGGGAGCATATATAAATGTTCCTAGTGGTTGCCATCCCCACACAAGAGATTTTCACATTCTATATTTCTTGTGTTTTTTTCTTTTTAAAAAATATGTACTACTTTTTTTCTATTCAGCAATGTTTTAAAGTTTTTATTTGTGGTAAAATGCATATAACATGAAATTTACCCTCTTAACCATTTTTAAGAACACTCACAGTGTAGCCATCACCATCACCCACCTCCAGAACTTTCTCATCTTCTCCAGCTGAAACTCTGTCCCCAGGAAACACCGACTCCGCCCCCTCCCCCACCATTCTACTTTCCGTCTGGGTGCCTCCACTACCCTAGAGACCTCCCACGAGTGGACAGAAGGGGGAGCTTGAAAACCTTAGGACAGACGTCATCAAGCTTTTTAAACAGGGGGCCAATTCACTGTCCCTCAGACCACTGGAGGGCCAGACTATAGTTAAAAAAAAAAAACTATGAACAAACTCCTATGCACACTGCACATATCTTATTTTGAAGTAAAAAACAAAACGGGAACAAATACAATTCACGCCAACTCATGTGGCCCGTGGGCCGTAGTTTGAGGACCCCTGCCTTAGGATCTTCATAAGGTAGTTGGAGTTTCCCACTCTTTCTTTAAGGGAGGTCTCAGAGAGGCAAACGACTCCTGTGAGATCAAAGGTGCCTCTTCCATCTTCCAGGAAGATGGAAACCAGGAACCAGGATTCCAAGAGCCCTGGCAAAGGCCAGGGACTGCTGACATGTCCTGAGTTGATTGTTCCTGGCTTTTGTGAAGCAAGGATGGAGGAAGCCAGGTGGACCATGCCCACAGCTCGGGCTCGTTTAAGGCCTAAGTGTAGCCTCCAAACAGAAGTGTGGGAGAATCTGGACATCCTGGGGTCCAAACCCTCTCTGGGGATAGGAGATCAGCACAGGTCTCGGGGTGGGACCCTCTCAGTAGCAGCTGGGAAAACCTAGACAAGCTGACGAGCTGTCCTCTCTCTGAGCCTCAGTTTCCACGT
Source organism: Perodicticus potto (assembly GCA_963574655.1). Lineage (NCBI taxonomy): Eukaryota > Metazoa > Chordata > Mammalia > Primates > Lorisidae > Perodicticus > Perodicticus potto. The sequence goes on along the minus strand of CAUYRH010124536.1, from coordinate 8,131 downwards.
CTGTAAAATGGCAATGTCCTAGCAAAGCCCCACAACAATTGAAATCTATTTCATCCAAATGAAAACTTTCGCTCTTTGAAAGATAATAGTGGGAAAATTAAAAGGCAAGGCACAGACTGAAATAAAATCTTTATAAATTCCACAAAGGACATGTATATCAAATATATAAAGAGCTCTTCTAACTCAACTGTAAGATGACAAATCTAATTTTTTAGACAACTTAATTTTTTTTAATGGGTAAAATATATGAACGTGTACTGTACCAAAGAAGATATGAGGATGGCAAACAAACAATTGAAAAGATGTTCACCACATTAGTCATTAGGGAAATACAAGTTAAATTCACAATGAGAAATCACTGTACACCTACTAGAATGGCTAAGATTATAAGCCATAACAATATCAGATACTGGCATGAATAAGAAGGAACTAGAACTCCCACAGATGGCTAGAGGGAATGTGAAATGATGCAACCACTTTGGAAAGAGTTTGGTAGTTTCTTGAGAAGTTAACCATACTCTTACCACACAAGTCATTCATTCCATCCTAAGTATCCATGAGAGGTGAAAGTACATATCCATACAAAGATTTGTAGGGCAATGCTCATAAATCCACAGAAGGACCAATGGATAAATAATGATGAAAGAAACTAAAGTTATTAGCAAAAATAACTTCCCCAAAAGGTCAATTCCAAATAGTTTTGCCATCATTTAACCTTCAAAGGTTCCATTTGTAATGACCGACTGGAAACAATCCAATGTCTATCTACAGGAGAATAAATAAATACAAACATTATGGCCACCCTTATATGATTATATAGCTATACAGTGACCATCAATACTTAGAAATAAAAAATGGAGAACAAACTATGGATACATACAACCATGGATAAAATCCCCAAATCATTATGTTGTGTGAGCGAATACTTTCCATGTCTAGACAAAATATGGCACAAGTCATTCGATTCCATTTATATATATAATACTGGAAAATATAAACTAACATATAGTGACCAAAAAAAAGATCTGTTTTTTTCGTGTGCTTTGGAGGAAAAGGAAGAGATGAGAAGGAAGAATACCAAGAGAAAGGGCTTGGAAGGGCTAATAGATATGGTCATTATCTTATGATGGTGGTTTTACAGGTGCACCAATATATCAGAACACATCCTATTTACATATACTTTAAATATGTGCAGTTTGTTGTATGTCAGTTATACTTCAACAAAGCCACTACAAAATAAAAACAACGAACATCATTTGATCTCAAATAGTTCTACCTACATGCAACTGCCAAACTGGTTCCATTCTCCCTAAATCAGCAGTTCTCAACCTGTGGGTCAAGACCCCTTTGTAACAATGAAAATACACCCTGCATATCAGATATTTACATTACGATTCATAACAGTAGCAAAATTGCAGTTATGAAGTAGCAACGAAAATAATTTTATGGTTGGGGGTCACCACAACATGAGGAACTGCATTAAAGAGTCACGGCATTAGGAGGCATTAGGAAGGTTGAGAACCACTGCAATAAATCCATTTCCTCCTGAACAAACTAGGCAGCTCCTCTTTCTGGACCTTGCAGTGTCCACTCTCCCCTCCAGGAATCCATTCTCAGTACTGCAGCCAGGGGATTATCTTAAATATGAAGTCATCCAGGATCAGTGCTCTCTGCCCTCAGGGAGCTCACAGTTGGATCAAATAATCACACAAATAAATATATTGTTACAAAGTGAGGTCTGAGCCACTTGTTTATTAAACCTCACTGTGCTGGGGCTTCTTTCTAAAGCACAGCTAGTCTCTCATTCCTCTGTGGCTAGCAGTTTTCTCAACTGAAAAGAACCTTTTTTCCATCTGAAAAACTACTCATACATCAAAATCCAGCTTAAACTGTACTTCCCTTACCCTCCTCTCTCACAGCTCGAGAAATAAACTTCTCCTCCACTGTGCTACTTGCAGAAATTAATAAGGCCCTGAAGCATTCCAACTCAAGTCAGAAACAGAGAAATAAACAAGCTGAGAAAGGCATTTGCAATGGGTGACAAATGGGTGAGTTTTATACATGCATCAGTTAGAACTTACAAAATCACTAGAATAAAGAGAGGAATTCAGGAAATGAATGCCCCTGTCTCCATCTAGGTTATTCAAGAAACAGAAAAAGAAATGCAAATATTTAAAATCAGAAACAGACAAGAGGCTATAAACTTAGATACTGAAGGGATTTTTAATACAAAAGAATGTGATATACGGATAAACTTGAAAATCTCAATGAAACTGAGCTGGCTACAAATATATACATTAATATTAATTATTAAAGGAATTAATAATTAAGATGAAGAATTATTCTTTTATTATTAATAAAATAATTAATAATTAATTCAAAATTAATTCAAGAAGGAGTAATGGGTAAATAAATAATGATGAAATAAATTAAGAATATTATCAAAATAACTTCCAGAAAAGATCAATTCCAAATAGTTACGACATCATTTAACCTTCAGAAGTTTAAGAAATAGACAAAAATTTCTGAAATAGGTGAGAAAACTTCCTAATCATTCTCAACCATCTCAATCCTGACAAAAAAAAACCTGACAACCTACCAAAAATGATCCCATGGTGTTGTGCACCTGCACTCCCAGCTACTGGGGAGGCTGAGGCAGGAGAATCACTTGAGGCCAGGAGTTCGAGATTGCAGTAAGCTGTGATGATGTTGCCACACTCTTGCCCAAGGAATAGATCACGACATGTCTAAGAAAAGTAAAATAAAAAACTTAGTAAATTTCTTAGTGGAAGGATATTTTTATTATCTATGAGGGCAGCATAGCCTAGGTAGATGCACAGCCACAGGCGTTCTGTTGCCTTATGCTTAAACCCTTATTATTCTACTTTTTGGTGTCTTTTGGATTCTCCAAGCCTGTTGCCTCCTGTGTAAATGGAATACTGCCTCTGAAGCCTGTTCGAAAGAACTAAATGAAATAATTCCTGTAGAAGGCTTAGAGACATGCCTGATGAATAGTGAGAGTCTAGCAAACGGTAGCTGATTCCATAAATTGTTAAATATGGAGGGAAAAGATGGTCCTTTCCCAACAAGAAATTGTTCTATCTCAACCACCGCATTATTTTTAACAAGGAAACACAAGCTTTATAATTAATAAGCTTTATAATAAACACAAGCTTTTATAATTAAGAAAGGAATATGTTACAATTACTAGAATTCCCATTGTCAGTATTAGTTAACATTTAGTTGTTCTGCCTGTCACAGTACAACAAGAAAAAATAAGAGGAAAAGTAAATCAGTAAAATAAGAGGGAAAGTATCAAGAGGAAAGGTGCTCAAATAATATTTTTACAGATTATTAACCTATTTATTCCAGAAAACCCAATCAAAAACTATTACAGTCTATAGGAATTCAGGAAGGAGGTACAAAATAAATTTTTTTTTTTTTTTTGAAACAGAGTCTCACTTTGTCACCCCCAGTAGAGTGCTGTGACTTCACAGCTCACAGCAACCTCCAACTCTTGGGCTCAAGCGATTCTCTTCCCTCAGCATCCCATGTAATGGGACTACAGGTGCCCACCCCAACACCTGGCTATTTTTAGAGATGCGGTCTCACTTGGTGCAGGCTAGTCTCAAACCCGTCAACTCAGGCAATGCCCCCTCCTCAGCTTCCCAAAGTGCTGGGATTATAGGCATGAGCCACTGCGCCCAGCTACAAAACAAATTCTTAAATCATAACAGCTTTCTTACAGACCAGCAATAATTGGAAAATATAACTTGGAAATGGCCTGTTTTATAATAGCAATCCAAAACATGTATAATCTTGAACAAATTTGATAATCATTGTATAGGATTAACATAAACAAAATCACAAAATTGTAAAGAAATAAAAGCATAAACAAACATTTCCTGAGTGGGAAGAATATTTTGGAGCTATCACTATGGTATAGGCAAGAAGAAAGGAGGGTAGAAAAGAACAGAAAATCCTGAAACAGACCCATGTATAGGTAATTACTTGGTATCGTCAATGAAGACCCTCAAATCAGAATGCAAACGGCTACTCATTCAGTAAATGGACACAACTGACTAATCATTTGGGAAAAAAAATTCAGTCTGATCTTCACTTCAAACCCACACAACACAAATGAACTCCAGATGGGCAAAAAGTTCAAGGAAGAAAAACTTCAACAACACAATGGTGAGGAAAGACAGCTCACCAGGGTGTAAACCATAAAGGAAAGAACTGATAGATTTGACTAGATAAAAAATTTTAACTTACAGGAGCCAAAAACCATTTTCAAAATGTTAAAAGAGAAAGGAAAAACTAAATAGGAATATTTGAAACTTATTTATCAAAGGGTACTTTAGAGCAATGTGATTCAACCTTTTTTATCTCACCCCACACTTGCACCTATAGGTAAACTGCCATGACACACTTAAATTATGTTGATCAAAAAAAAAAGAGCAAAAAATATATACTGGCTGTGCTTTGACCTTATATCTTCTTTCAAAAATAATTTCTTTTCTTTTCTTTTTTTTTTTTTTTTTGAGACAGAGTCTCAAGCTGTCGTCCTGGGTAGAGTGCTGTGGCATCACAGTTCACAGCAACTTCAAACTTGTGCTCAAGCAAACCTCTTCCCTCAGTTTTTCTATTTTTAGTAGAGATGGGGTCTTACTCTTTCTCAGGCTGGTCTCGAACTTGTGAGCTCAGGCAATTCACCCGCCTCGGCCTCCCAGAGTGCCAGGATTACCAGCATGAACCATCACACCTGGTCAAAAATAATTCCATTAATGATCTTTAAAACTTTTCACGGCACACCTAAGATCCTCTCACTGCATACCAGTGTGCCTTGGCACACTGGTTGAGAATCACTGCTTTAGAGTATAAGAAATCCTAGAAATCAGGAAGGAAAAGATGAAATAACATGTGAAAATGTTCTACTTCGGCTCGGCACCTGTGGCTCAACAGGCTAAGGGACCAGCCACGTACACCTGAGCTGGCGGGTTCGAATCCATCCCGGGCCCACCAAACAACAATGATGGCTGCAACCAAAAAATGGCCGGGGGTTGTGGCGGGCGCCTGTAGTCCCAGCTACTTGGGAGGCAGAGGCAAGAGACTCACTTGAGCCCAGGAATTGGAGTTTGCTGTGAGCTGTGATGTCACGGCACTCTATCCAGGGTGACAGCTTGAGGCTCTGTCTCAAAAAAAAAAAGAAAAAAGAAAGAAAGAAAATGTTCTACTTCATTTGTTAGGAAAGATTTGCAAATTAAAATGAGCTGTATTATTTGCCTATCAATTTGGCAAAATATAACAATACCCAGTGGTGGTGAGGATGTGGAGAATAAACTCACACAGGGCTTGTGAGAGAAAAAATTAGGCCATTCATTTCTGAGGTCAGTTTTATTTTATGTGAAAAATATGTAAGTCTTACAAAAATTCACATCTATGACCCAGCAATGTATGTTTACTCAAGAGAAACAGAAACTTGTGTTCACATAAAATCCTGTACACTGGCTGGTGGTGGCTCACACCTGTAATCCCAGCACTCTGGGAAGCAGAGGTGGGAGAATGCTTCGGGCCAGGAGCTCCAGACCAACCTCAGAAACAGCAAGAACCCATCTCTACAAAAATAGAAAAATTAGCCAGGCATGGAGGTGCACTCCTGTAGTCTCAGTTGCTCGGGAGGCTGAGGCAGGAGGATCACTTGAGGATTACTTGAGCCCAAGACTTTGAGGTTGCACTGAGGTATGATGATGCCCCTGAACCCTAGCCTGCATTACAGAGTGAGAACTTGTCCCAAAGAAAAAAATCCTGTACTCTAATGTTTATCACGGCTCTATTCATAATTACCAGAAACTGGAAATAAACCAAATGTTCTTAAACTGGTGAATGGCTAAACTGTGATGCAGCCATATTCTGAAATACTACTCAACAAGTAAAAGGAACAAGCCATGGATACACTAGCATTGTGTATCAAAATTTCTATGGGAAGGGCACCGGCCCCATATGAAGGGCACCGGCCCCAGGGGTGGCAGGTTCAAGCCCCGGCCCCGGCCATAACTGCAAAAAAGAAAACATTTCTATGGGAATTTTGGAGGTGATGGAACATTCTGTATCTTGATTATGACGGTGGTTATTCATCACAACTCATAACCTAAAGTGAAAGAATTTTACTGTGAGTTAAACCTCAACAAACCTCATAAACTTGATGAGATGTAATTTTAAAAGAATCATCTTAAGGAATAATGTGTGCAAAGAATTGTGTGCCAGGATAGTTATCCCAGCATGGTATATAATAACGAATAATTTAGAACATCAAGTATGCATAACCGGCAGCACCTGTGGCTCAGTGAGTAGGGCACCGGCCCCATATACCAAGGGTGGTGGGTTTAAACCCGGCCCTGGCCAAAATGCATCAAAAAATAGCTGGGCGTTGTGGTGGGGGCCTGTAGTCCCAGCTATTCGGGAGGCTGAGGCAAGAGAATCGCTTAAGCCCAAGAGCTGGAGGTTGCTGTGAGCTATGACTTCACAGCACTCTACAAAAAAAAAAAAATCCTGTCTATTCGTCAAAGAATACAAAATTTCATATAGATAGGAGGATAAATTCAAGAAATCAATTGTACAACATGATGACTATAGTTAATAATAATACATTCTATTGTTGACAAATGCTCAAATTTTAAACAGTCTCGCTATAAAATAAGTATGCAAGGTAATGCGCATGTTAAGTAGCCAGATGTAGTCATTTCATAATGCATATATATTTTAAAATGTGATGTCTTGAAAATAAATAAAATGTGATGTTGTACAAAATAAACACATAAAATTTTACCGATCAATTAAAAATAACGAGTAAAAGTTTTAAGTTTCCTAATAAAATATCTTTGAATCCTTAAAAAGAAAGAAAAAAAAAAGTATACAAGAACTGAGGGCTGATGCAGCAGAACATGGAATAGCCATACAGAATTCTGAATAGAAAAAGGATACTAGAGGAAAAACTGGTGAACTCAGAATAAAATTTGTGGTGTAGTTACTGGTAATGTACAATATCAATTTCCCCCATTTGATAAATGTATCGTGACTGTGTAAAAATAAAAACCTTGGAGGAAGATGGGTGAAGGATATATGGGAACTTTTGTCCAAGTTTTCAAATTTTCTGTAAATCTAAAATTATTACAAGATTAAAAAAATTAAAGATTGTTTAAACACATAATATGTAGACACCAATAAGAATTCTGAAAATGTTAATAAAAAGTCACAGATGGTTTTTATGTTATTTCTTTTATCTGCACATCTATTTTTTCATAGTAAATACACATTCACATTACTTATACAATTATTTTTACAGTGTTATAATACAAAACAAGAAGCTTGGACTCACAAGTTCACCTTGTCACTTTATTAATAGAGCCCTTGACTGTGTTCCAGGTGTGGCATTTAACTTTGTACATATACTATCTCTCTCTCTCTCTTTTTTTTTTCTTTTTTTTGTTGCAGTCTGGCTGGGGCTGGGTTTGAACCCGCCACCCTCGGTATATGGGGCTGGCAACCTACTCACTGAGCCACAGGCGCCACCCCTGCACACATACTATCTTCATCACACACACACACACACACACACACACACACATCTAAAGAAATAGATGGTGTGTTTTCTGTCCTAAATCATCAATTTCATAGAAAAGTCTGTGCAAACCTTCAGGGGCAGAGGGAAACCAGAGGAGCCAAAAACAAGTGCTTCCAATGTGGTCAGACTGGCCACTCCAGAGAAGACTGCCTCCAGCAATACCACGGGCTGGGCAAGCCACCTGGCCCCTGTCCAGAATGCAAGGGTGACCACTGGAGGGTGGCCTGTCCCCAGAGGCGAAGGCCTCCTGGAACAGGGACCCCATCGGAGCCCAAACTAGACTGAGAGTGCCCAGGGAAAATTCTCATGGCTCCAGCTTGTGTCATCACCCCTCAAGAGCCCCAGGTTTGCCTTATAGCGGAGCGCCAGGAGACAAAATTTCTTTTGGACACTGGAGCAACTTTTTCTGTACTTCTCTCTAATCCTGGTCTTTTATCTCCCAAATCCATAACTATACAGGGGGTGTCTGGACAGCTGGTTACCAAATTTTTCTCCCAGCCTCTAAGC
>CAUYRH010124535.1:0-17363 GCA_963574655.1 Perodicticus potto | reverse complement strand
AGGTCCAGGAACAATGCTAGGCATGTAATGTGTGTTCAGTAAGTATTTGTAGAAAAAAATGAAACTTAGCCTTACTGTGAAACCAATATATAAGCCCTCACACTTCCATATGAAAGCTGTAACCCAACTACAGCCCAAGATCAAGGTGAAAGAGACGGGGGAGGGTTGGGGAGGGGAAGGCTGGGTGGAGGGAGGGTAATTGGTGGGACCACATCTATGGTGCATTTTACAAGGGTACATGTTAAATCTACTAAGTGTAGAATATAAATGTCTTGAGGCGGCACCTGTGGCTCAGTGAGTAGGGTGCCGGACCCATATACCAAGGGTGGCGGGTTCAAACCCGGCCCCAGCCAAACTGCAACAAAAAAAATCGCCGGGCATTGTGGTGGGTGCCTGTAGTCCCAGCTATTTGGGAGGCTGACACAAGAGAATTGCCTAAGCCCAGGAGCTGGAGATTGCTGTGAGCTATGTGACACCATGACACCACGGCACTCTACCAAGGGCTATAAAGTGAAACTCTGTCTCTACAAAAAAAAAAAAAAAAAAGGATGTCTGATGGGTGGAACTTGTGACCCAAGGAGTAGGGTACCGGCCCCATATACCGGGGGTGGCAGGTTCAAGCCCGGCCCTGGTTAAAAATGCAAAAATAAATAAATAAATGTCTTAACACAATAACTAAGAAAATGCGTGAAGGCTATGTTAAGCAGTTTGATGAAAGTATTTCAAATTGTATATAATACCAGCACATTGTACCCTATAATTGCATTAATGTACACAGCAATGAATTAATAAAACAAAAGAAATAATAAAAAAGATAATAAAAAGAAAATAAAACTCCTTATACCTTGCCAGACCATCACCTTCCCTGAAATTCATTCACCTCATTTACCTCTGGCTAAAATCCACAGATGGGAGATGAACTGTGCTAGCCAACTAGAAACATATGTTTCTCTCCAGATTGAGTTAATATCTTAAGAGCCAACTATCAGCAGGTTCTGAGAGCTCAATTTCTAGAGGGATAAGGAAGCCACTTCCCATATATTAGCTATAATTACAGGGTCATTCACATGAAGATTCTGTGTTCTCAGCCGTTCACTGGCCTGAAATCTGTCATTCTAATAATTTGCTCACTCCTCAAAGGTGGCTTAGTTTTAGTTTCCATATTCTCTGGTGAGTAAGCAATCTGTCATTTTCATGAGTGAATTCTTCAGTAGAGTATGAATTCCTTCAAATTCCAGGGCCATTGTCCTGATTATGACCTTTAACCTCCATTTAAGACATTTTCCATAGTCTTCTGCCTTTAGCTTCTGGACACTCTGCCAACCCAATGCTACAAAGTCTTTTTAACTTGGGCGTCACCAGTCAGCCCTCTCCCTAGATGACTATTTTTCCCTTTTTCCCCATAATTATTACAGAAATAATGTCAGAATATTAACTAAGTTAAACCTCAAGACCCTGACTTTAATGCCCATCAATAATCCTTCTTTGCCACCTTTTCTTGTTTCTTCCTACTATGTTAGATATTTGTGCTTAAAGTTTTTTTTTATTTTTATTTTTATTTATTTTTTTTTGAGACAGAGTCTCAAGTTGTCACCCTGGGTAGAGTGCTGTGGCATCACAGCTCACAGCAACCTCCAATTCCTGGGCTCAAGCGAGTCTCTTGCCTCCGCCTCCCAAGTAGCTGGGACTACAGGCACCCGCCACAACGCCCGGCCATTTTTTGGTTGCAGCCGTCATTGTTGTTTGACGGGCTCATGCTGGATTCGAACCCGCCAGCTCAGGTGTACGTGGCTGGCGCCTTAGCCAGTTGAGCCACAGGCCCCGAGCCTGTATTTGATTTTTTAATAAAAATGCATCATACATAGTCACAAAACTAAACTTAAAAATGGTTATTCCTGCTAAGACAATTCACTGGGAGAAATAATAAGTCTTTTCAATAAATGGTACTGGATATCCACTGCCAAAGAATGAATTTAGACTCCTACCTTATGCCATATACAAAAGTTAACTCAAAATGAACTTAAAATTAATCATAGACATAAATATAAGGATTGAAGCTCAGTCATGGAAGTAACCCAAATGCCCATCAACCCATGAATGGATCAATAAAATGTGGTGTATGTATGTATACCATGGAATACTATTCAGTCATTAAAAAAGATACAGACTGGCCAGGCGTGGCGGCTCATGCCTGTAATCCTAGCACTCTGGGAGGCCAAGGCGAGTAGATTGCTTGAGTTCACAAGTTCAAGACTAGCCTGAGCAAAAGCGAGATCCTATCTCTACTAAAAATAAAAAAAACTGAGTCAAGAAGATTGCTTGAGCCCAAGTTGGAGGTTGCTGTCAGCTATGATGCCATGAGACAGCGTGAGACTCTGTCTCAAACAAACAAACAAACAAACAACCTACCTACTGGGTAACTATGTATACTATTTGGGTGATGGATTCACTAAAAGCCCTGACTTTGTCACTATATAAGTCATCCATGTATCAAAAAGCCATTTGTACCTCTTAAATATATTGAAATTTTTTAAAAAGATGGAGACTTTACATCTTTTATATTTACCTGGATGGAGCTGAAACACACTCTTCTTAGTAAAGTACTGCAGGAATGGAAAAATAATTATCCAATGTACTCAATACTAATATGAAACCAATATATAAACAATTAATGCTCATATGAAGAGTAAAACATAAATACAGTCTAGTATGGGAGCAGGGGGAGGAAGGAAAAGAAGGAAGGAGGGGGAGGAAGATTGGCAGATGGAGAGAGGCCATGTGGCTGGATCTCATCTACTGTGCACATTGTGAGAATGTATAACATGCCTCCTGGTGAGGGACTCTTTTACAACTGGAACTTTACCCTGAAAGTGAGAACAATGTAATCTAAAAATTGGTACTCTTATATTAATTTGAAATTTAAAAATTATACTAAGTGGGGAAAAAAAAAGAATTGAAACTATAAAACTCTTAGAAGAAAATGTAGGAGTAAATTTTTATGATCTTGAATTAGGCGAACCTTTCTTAGGTACAAGACCAAAAGCATAACCAAGAAAAGAAAATATAGATAAATCGGACTTCATCAAAATTAAAAACTTCTGTACTAGGGCGGTGCCTGTAGCTTAGTGGGTAGGGCGCCGGCCACATACACTAAGGCTGGTGGGTTCAAGCCCAACCGTGGGCCAGCTAGAATCAACAACGACAACTTCAATAACAACAAAAATTATACCTGGGTATTGTGGCAGGTGCCTGTAGTCCCAGCTACTTGGGAGGTTGAGGCAAGAGAATCACTTAAGCCTAAGAGTTGGAGGTTGCTGTGAGCTGTGACAAATAAAGTACTGATACATGCTGTAACATAAATAATAAAAATCTTCTGTACTGCAAACAATGTCATCAAGTTAAAAAACAATCTACAGAATGGGAAAGTATTTACAAATCATATATATAAGAGAGTAGTACCAAGAATACATACAGAACTCTTACAATTCAATAACAAAAAAGACAACTCAAATTAAAAATGGCAAAAGACTTGAATAGATATTCTTCCAAAGAAGACATAAAAAATGGCCACTAAGCCCATGAAAACATGCTCAATATCAGGGCAATGCAAATCAAAGTCACAAAATACCACTTCATACTCACTAGAATACTCACTAGGATAGCTATGTTTAAAAAGACAGATAATAACAAGTATTGTCAAGGATGTGGAGAAATTAGAACCCTCATACATAAGTGGTGGGTATAAAAATGGTGTAGCTACTTTGGAAAACATTTTGGTAGTTCCTCGAAATGGTAAACATGGTTATTATATGACCCAACAATTCTACTCTTATGTGTATGTGTATGTGTGTATATATATGTATATATGTGTGTGTGTATAATATATATATATATGCCCAAGAGAATAAAAAACATGTATCTAGGCTCGGCGCCTATGGCTTAATGGGCTAAGGTGCCAGCCACGTACACCTGAGCTGGCAGGCTCAAATCCAGCCCAGGCCCGCCAAACAACAATGACGGCTGCAACCAAAAAATGGCCATGCGTTGTGGCGGGCACCTGTAGTCCCAGTTACTTGGGAGGAGGAGGCAAGAGACTCGTTTGAGCCCAGGAACTGGAGGTTGCTGTGAGCTGTGATGCCATGGCACTCTATCCAGGGTGACAACTTGAGGCTCTGTCTCAAAAAAAAAAAAATGTATCTACACAAAAATTTGTATCTAAAATGTTTATAGCAGCATAGCAGTCAAAAAGAAAAAACTTAAATGTCCAACTGGTGAAAAGACATATAAAATGTGCCATATCCATACAATGTAATATTACTTGGTAATGAAAAGAAATAAAGTACTGATACATACTGTAACATAAATAAACCCTAAATACATTATGCTAACTGAAAGGATTTCATCACAAAGAGTATATACTTTATGATATAAATACAAAATGTCCAGAATAGGCAAATCTATACAGATAGAAAGTAGATTAGTGGTTGCCTATGGCTGGGAGTGTGGTATATGTTGGAGGCCTGGGAATAACTGCTAATGGGCATTTTTGAGCTGATAAAAATGTTCTAAAAGTTGGCTTGGCGCCTGTAGTTCAACGGGCTAAGGCACCAGCCACGTACACCTGAGCTGGGGGGTTCGAATCCAGCCCAGACCCGCCAAACAACAATGACAGCTGCAACCAAAAAACGGCTGGGCGTTGTGGCAGGCGCCTGTAGTCCCAGCTACTTGGGAGGTGGAGGCACCAGACTTGCTTGAGCCCAGGAATTGGAGGTTGCTGTGAGCTGTGATGCCACAGCACTCTATCCAGGGTGACAGCTTGAGGCTCTGTCTCAAAAAAAAAAAATGTTCTAAAAATAAATTGTGGGTTGTGTAACTGTCAATACACTAAAAACCATTAAATTGTATTCTTCATATGAGTGAATTATAAGGTATGCGAATTATATCTTAATAAAGCTGTTAAAAATGGCTATTCTATTAAACTGCAATAGCAATATGATTTAAAATGCCATTCTATTCATTCATTATTAAACACTGAGGTTATTTTAAATTTTTCACTCTGTTAAATAATAGTATAACCACGCACTTTATTTCAAAGAACTGTTTTTTACTTAAGCTGATATAAATTAATAAACATGAGATATCACTAAGGTCATCTACATAACTTCAAGGTCACAAATCTATTAATTCTTTACAGATGCAAATAACAGGTATCTTCTACACAATTTTCTCCTATAGAACATAGCTAATTGCTTACCCCTAAGCCTCAATTATTAGTTTGGCAACAATAGATACAAAATAGAGTGACTTTAAAAGAAAAATTTATTTCTCTGTCACATAAAAGTCTAGAAGTAGGCAGGTGACCCACGGCTAGGAAGGCAAATTTCTCCTCGATGTCCTCAGAACCTCGGGCTCCTTTCTGTCCACTGCCTTGCCAAACTAAAGGGTATAGTTGTTATGGTTCAAAATGGTAGCTATCACATCTCCATTTCAAACAACAAGCTAAAAGAAGACAGAGTGGACATGGAAGGGGGCCAGAGGGCATACGCCAAATATCTTTAAGAAAAGTTTCCAGATGCCATTTCTGCTGTGCATCCATTGGCTAATACATTGTGCCATAGTCATACTTAATTTCAAGTGAGACTGAAAATATGATCTTTATTCTTGGTAGCTTTTCTTTAGATAGAATTAGGTGTCCTATATTATCATGGAAAAAATGGGAAACGGACATTTCAAAATAACTAGCAGACTCAGTCAATGATTCACTCATAACTTATCTAATTACACAAAACCCTACCCAAAGCTGGAAAAAAAAAATAATCTGGTCACAAAAGATGAAAGAAATAAGAGGAAACAAGTACTACACACCAAATTAGAGGTATAAAAATAGTTATGCTTAATAGTTGAAAGCCTCAGAGGAGATGCAATTGCAAAATGGTAGAGAAATAATCAAAAGTTCTAAAAGTGTGGAGAACATTTTTTATAAGGTAATATCCATCAGACACACAAAAGCAAATAAAAAGAGATTAAATGAGCAATAACCTAAAATCATTCTGCTTTTCAATTCCCATCAAGACAATACACTGGGGTGGCACCTGTGGCTCATCGAGTAGGGCGCCGGCCCCATACACTGAAGGTGGCGGGTTCAAACCCAGCCTCGGCTGAACTGCAAAACAGAAAAATAGCCCGGCATTGTGGCGGGCGCCTGTAGTCCCAGCTACTTGGGAGGCTGAGGCAAGAGAATCACCTAAGCCCAGGAGTTGGAGGTTGCTGTGAGCTGTGTGACGCCATAGCACTCTTCCGAGGGTGATAAAGTGAGACTCTGTCTCTACAAAAAAAAAAAAAAAAAAAATGACAATAACCTGAACAAAACAAAAAGTTCATCTTTACTTATTTTTTTCTTCATATACCTCTAATTTCTAAAACACTTATGTTATCACTGATTTTACTGCTTCTGGTAGTGTTCCAAGGATATATGTTATATTTGGTTTTTTCTATACACATCTAAAAATAAAATCACTATTTGGGAAACAAACCAAAAGTTATTTCTTTATAGTTTTTATTTACTATGTTAACACAGGCATAATATATCTGTCAGAAAAATACTTCATGAAAACACAATATATATAACTTGCTGTAAATTTACTTAATCCTCTTTATAATTAACTTAAGATCTACAAACAGGCTTAGTTTCTACATAAGAAACAATCAGTGGCAAGTATCTAAGATAAAGTGTTCATAAAAAATACATTTAAAAAATTATAATTGGTTTGGCGCCTGTGGCTAAGGCGCCAGCCACGTACACCTGAGCTGGAGGGTTCAAATCCAGCCTGGGCCTTGCCAAACAACAATGATGGCTGCAACCAAAAAAATGGCCGGGCTTTGTGGTGGGTGCCTGTAGTCCCAGCTACTTGGGAGGCGGAGGCAGGAGACTCCCTTGAGCCCAGGAATTGGAAGTTGCTGTAAGCTGTGATGCCACGGCACTCTATCCAGGGTGACAGCTTGAGGCTCTGTCTCAAAAAAAAAAAAAATTATAATTAACATTCAGGCTTTTAAAAATTTACAAGTTCAGAAGGGCTTAATCACATATACGAATATAAACAAGAAAAAGTTACCATATGGGAAAAATATAACTCTCAAATGTTGATGCCAAGAGTAGTGTTAAAATTTTGTATTAAGAAATATGAGTCATGGGAGAAAGACCAGGGCCAGGGCCCACATATATCCAAATGATCCAAAAACCAAAAAAAAAAAAAAAAAAAGGTGTGCATTTTCTTTAGATAATTCTACAGCTGGTATGCACTCTTAGGAAAAAGCACAGTTCTAACAAGATGATAGCTTTACAAATAACATGTCATTTACAATTCTCCAAAATGTAATAAATGGATCAGACTCTATGTAGCATGGCCATATGAATAAAGATAACAAGTTGCTGGCTCGGTGCCTATGGCTCAACGGGCTAAGGTGCCAGCCACGTACACCTGAGCTGGCGGGTTCGAATCCAGCCCGGGCCGCCAAACAACAATGACGGCTGCAACCAAAAAATGGCTGGGCATTGTGGTGGGCACCTGTAGTCCCAGCTACTTGGGAGGCGGAGGCAGGAGACTCACTTGAGCCCAGGAATTAGAGGTTGATGTCAGCTGTGATGCCACGGCACTCTATCCAGGGTGACAGCTTGAGGCTCTGTCTCAAAAAAAAAAAGAAAAAGGTAACAAGTTGCTATCTCGAAAATCACTACATTTCAATACTATTTTGGGTTAACAGACAAGTATGTTTGCTTGTTTGGGGGTCTGCTTTGTAGATTTGCAGTCCTATTATATCTGACAAAGAGCCTATAGCATATACCATGTGGGAGAGTGGGCAAACACTAACCTGGGAAATCAAGAGGGCTAGTTCCAGCTCTGGTTTGGCCACCTAGTAGGCACTGTAGGCAAGACGCCTTCTCAGGGTCTTCATCCTCATTATAAATGACAAATGAGTTGGACTCCATGTTCTCTAAGGTCTTGTCCAGCACTGTGTTGCTAAGACACCTTGCAGGTTCATCTTAGATGACATAACACTCACAGTCTGTTTATACTGTATTAGATCACTTCTGATATACATTTATTATCAGAAAATATCCAACATGAAATATGAACTATTAAAAATCTTTTAGTGCATACATTTCAAGCAGTAATTCAGAACTCAACTATGGTATTCTAATTTTTAAAGCAAAATAAGATTACTAGAATGATAAAACTTTAGCACTCAGACTATTGAACCTGGAAAAAATATATAATTAATAAAATGTTAAAACCCAAAGAGTTGGGTGGCGCCTGTGGCTCAAAGGAGTAGGGTGCTGGCTCCATATGCTGGAGGTGGCGGGTTCAAACCCAGCCCCGGCCAAAAACTGCAAAAAAAAAAAGAAAGAAAAAACCCAAAGAGTATTTGACAGAAACGAGGTAAAGACGAGGGGGTGAAGGAAGGAGGGAAAGAGAAAGGAAGGGACAAAGGGGAAGAGAGAGAGATTGAGACTACTTATGAGGCCTGTTTCAATGACAATTACTCTATAACAATTATGCACTCAGAATTTGTAAACATAATGTGACAACCTGGGTATAAAAATGTAGTCCAAATGTCAAAACACAGAGCCAAATGATTGTAAATTTTCTTAAGACACATTTTCAGAAAGAGAAAAAGTTTCCCTCATTTCCCCATCTTTGAGTTACTAAAGGGAACATTTTAAATTATGTCCATTTCTGGTAATATTTTATAGATAATAAATGCCCAGATATTTATAATTTAACTATTTCCTCTTCAATCTGTTTTTTATAGAAGACATATTAATTTCATTTTGAACATGGTATGCTAAATATCCTGAGCTTCCAGGAATGAAGTCATGTAGTTCCCCAAGGAATTTCTTCATGGCATCAATTGATATATAACCTACAAAATAAATAAATGCATAAATGAATGAATGAATAAATAAATAAATAAATAAAGTACTTAGGCCAAAATAACTGGAAAGTATGTCTGGCTGAGAGGGTGACCTCTTAGGACTATCTATATAACTAGCTACTAACAGCACAAACAGCTCATCTTCCCTATTTAACTTTTCTGCACTGCTAACACTTGGATAACATTCTTTTAATGAAAAAAATGGAAAATAAGGCCAGGTGCAGAGGTTCACGCCTATGATCCTAGCACTTGGGGAGGCCAAGGCAGGTGGATTGCTTGAGCTCAGGAGTTGGAGACCAGCCTGAGCAAGAGCAAGAACCCATCTCTAAGAAAATAGCCAGGCATTGTGGTGGGCGCCTGTAGTCCCAGTTACTCAGGAGGCTGAGGAAAGAGGATCACTTGAGCCCAAGAGTTTGAGGTTGCTGTGAACCATGATGCCATAGCACTGTACCAAAGGTGACAAAGTGAGACTCCATCTCCACAAAAGAAAACAAAAAATGGGCTCGGCGCCTGTGGCTCAATGGGCTAAGGCACCAGCCACGTACACCTGAGCTGGCGGGTTTGAATCCAGCCCGGGCCCGCCAAACAACAATGACGGCCACAACCAAAAAATGGCCAGGCGTTGTGGCGGGCGCCTGTAGTCCCAGCTACTTGAGAGGCGGAGGCAGGAGACTCGCTTGAGCCCAGGAATTGGAGGTTGCTGTGAGCTGTGATGCCACAGCGCTCTCTCCAGGGTGACAGCTTGAGGCTGTGTATCAAAAAAAAAAAAAGAAAACAAAAAATGGAAAACTGGGTTGGTCTATGTCACCAAAAGCACATTTATCCTACAAGAGTAGGATATAAAAAAGACTGTCGCTTCTGTCTTGGGCACACTTTCTCACTTTTAGACTCTGAAGGAAGTAAAATACCATGTTCTGAACAGCCCTTATGTAGAGGCCTACTTGGCGAGGAGTTGAAGCCTTTGACGAAATTCAGCAAGAACCCAACACCCAACTCACTTGGATGAGTTTTGAAGTGGATTTTCCAGTCCCAGCTGTACCTTAGAATGACTAAAGCTCAGCTGACAACTTAAATGCAACCTCACAAGAGACTTTGAGACAGAATTATCTAGCTAAGATATTTTTGGATTTCTAATCCTAAGAAACTATGAAATAATAAATGTTCATTGTTTTAAACATTTGGAGCCATTTAAAAGTTTTGGAACAATTTGATATATAGCAGTAGATAACATACAGTGTCTATTATAGATTTCTAAACTTTTCTCAGAACCGTTTGCAAGTTTTTGCCTATAAGGTATTAATAATTATTAGTAATTCTTTTTTTTCTCTTATTAATCATACATATATGATTAATGTAACTGTCAATCAGAACATCTTTTTTTTTTGAGACGAGTCTCACTTTGTTGCCCTTGGTAGACTGCTGTGGCATCACAGCTCACAGCAACCTCAAACCCTTGGGCTTAAGTGATTCTCTGGCCTCAACCTCCTGCCTCAGAATAGCTGGGACTACAGGCACCTACCACAAATCCCGGCTAATTTTTTTGTTTTTAGTAGGCTGGAGCCGGATTTGAACCCACCAGTCCTGGTGCATGTGGCCGGCACTCTACCGACTGAGCTACGGGTGCCACCCAGAACTTCTTATCGTGAATGATAATCAGTGATATTAGACCAAGAGGATTTAATTCTAGTCAAAAGCAAAAACCAAAACAAAACAAAACAAAAAGCCTTTGATATGTAGTGGACATTTGGCAATGTCTGGAGACATTTTTGGTTGTCATAACTGGGAGAGAAAAGGGTGGTAAAATTGGTGGCTAGTGGGCAGAGGCCAAGGTTAGCATCCTACAATACACAGAATTGGTACCCACCTACCCCCACCCAAAGAATTACCTGACCTAAAATGCCCATAGTGTCAAATCCGAGAAACCCTAATCTACAGTATAGTTCCAGCTTGTATTTTCTATAATTAAAGACCTCAATTCTATTTTCAGAGATTTATTTTATTTTATTTTTTTTTTTTTTTTTGAGACAGAGTCTCACTTTGTCACCCTTTGTTGGAGGTTGCCGTGGCATCACAGCTCACGGCAACCTCCAACTCCTGAGCTTAGGCAATTCTCTTGCCTCAGCCTCCCCAGTAGCTGGGACTACAGGTGCCCACTACAACGCCCAGCTACTTTTTGTTGCAGTTTGGCCAGGGCCAGGTTCAAACCCACCACCCTCGGTATATGGGGCCAGCATCCTACCCACTGAACCATAGGTGCCACCCTATTTTCAGAGATTTAATAGTCAGTGAGTTGAATGCAAACCATTTTGAGGAAGAGACTGTCAAATTGTAGTCACAAACATTGATATCATAGTTTAAATTAGAACTCTCCTTTACTAAATGTTTAATTAACACAAGCTGATTTCTTCCGACAAGAAGTTATTCCTTCCTGTACAGCAGATGGGCATGATAAAAAAGGGACATACTTGTCAGTTTACTCAAAATTAAAGACAAATAAATTATCTCTAAAAAATAAAGCTTTCTTCCAAGAAAGTGCTTTTGAGATATTTAATGGAGAAAAACAAAAGAAAGGAAATAATTATTTAATCGAGCAAATGAAAAGATTAAAAACGGCTCGGTGCCTGTGGCTCAACGGGCTAAGGCGCCAGCCATGTACACCTGAGCTGGCAGGTTCGAATCCAGCCCGGGCCCGCCAAACAACAATGACGGCTGCAATCAAAAAATGGCCGAGCGTTGTGGTGGGCGCCTGAAGTCCCAGCTACTTGGGAGGCAGAGGCAAGAGACTCGCTTGAGCCTGGGAATTAGAGGTTGCTGTGAGCTGTGATGCCACAGCACTCTACCCAGGGTGACAGCTTGAGGCTCTGTCTCAAAAAAAAAAAAAAAAAAAAGAAAAGATTAAAAACGTTACTTTAATTCCACCAATAAAATTAGCAATAGATTGCCACACATTAAAATTATTCTCTAAAAATTCTGACTAATGATATTTTTCTATAACACTATTATGTCTTTTTGGTCAGACTGTTTCTTTATCCAGCAATGACACATAGAGCAGCATTGTTACAGGTCCAAATGTAAGTGTATGTCTTTTATGTGGCTGATTTTAGTACTTATCATTGATGTTTTTGTTATTAAATGTTTGGTAAGTTCAGAGGTACTACATGAGCTGCGTATTAACTTGTGATGACATTGCTTAAAGCAAAATCAATACCAGTAACATACCACAACTCATGGTGTAATATTACCTACATTTTATCTGAATGTTTAAGTCTAGGGAAAAATTTAAGCAACAATCAGCTGCTGCCAATTTTAGGAGTCCTGAGTACTTCTACTTAGTTCATTATTCTTTGCAATTCACAATTTCTCTGGACTATAGTAAGACTGACTTTTCTACTACTATAGCTGGGTAGCTGTTCTCCTTGGTTCTGTAACACTCAGCACAAAACTATACATTAACAGTTCTTTCAAAGGCTATTTTCTATTACTCAAGTGAACAAGAAGAAATGGTTGTAAGGGATAGTAATATAACAAGAGACACCTAGAAACTTAAGGACTAGTTGCAACATTGCTAAATAAAGAGGAAAGGATAAATATATAAGTTAATGATTTTTTTTTTTTTGAGACAGAGTCTCAAGCTGTCATCCTGGGTAGAGTGCCATGGCGTTACATCTCACAGCAAACTCAGACTCTTGGGCTTAAGCAATTCTCTTGCCTCAGCCTCCCAAGTACCTGGAACTACAGGCACCCACCACAATGCCCAGCTATTTTTTTTTTTTTTTTTTTTGAGACAGAGCCTCAAGCTGTCACCCTGGATAGAGTGCTGTGGCACCGCAGCTCACAGCAACCTCCAATTCCTAGGCTCAAGCGAGTCTCTTGCCTCTGCTTCCCAAGTTGCTGGGACTACAGGCGCCCGCCACAACACCTGGCCATTTTTTGGTTGCAGTGGTCATTGTTGTTTGGCGGGCCCAGGCTGGATTCGAACCCGACAGCTCAGTGTATGTGGCTGGCGCCTTAGCCCGCTGAGCCACAGGTGCCGAGCCATGCCCACCTATTTTTATTTTTTGGTTGCAGTTGTCATTGTTGTTTGCCAGGCCCAGGCTCAATTCAAACCCACCAGCTCTGGTGTATGTGGCTAGAGCCCTAGCCGCTGAGCTATAGGCGCCAAGTCTTTTAATGAATTTTCAAAAATCTACACTTTTAAAATTGCTGTTTACAAAACAATTTTTTGGCCAGACACAGTGGCTCTCTGGAAGGCCAAGAAGGTAGGATTGCTTGAAGTAAGTTTGAGACCAGACTAAGAAAGAGCAATATCCCACCTCTACAAAGAATAAAACAGTTAGCTGGAGTCTTGGCATCCCAGCTACTCAGGAGGCTGAGGTGGGAGAATTGCTTGACCACAGGAGTTTGAGGTTGCAGTGAACCATGAGGACATCACCACACTCTAGCTAGGAGGACAGAGAGAGACTGTCTCAAAAAAACCAAAGCAAAAACAAAAACAAAACAAGTTTTTAAAAATCTCTATTTTTTAATTGTTATTAATGACAGTATTGAATATTATGCAGATCAAAATATTCAAATATTCACCTTACTCGGCACTATCCAAATTTGTGTGGCCACATTTCAATTGGATCCTTTGGTTCCACTCTTTCCATGTCAGCCTGTTAGCTATCTTCTCTTTACACAGGACATGAGGATAGGACATCCAAATATGGAGTCTATGTACCCCTGGGTAATCCATGAATAGGCTTCTGGGCATCTGTGAGATTCTCTAAATTATGTGTAAGGTTAGCATGTTATGTTTGTGTGTGTATGTATGCTAGAGAAAGGAGCTGATATGTTTCATTAGATTCTCAAAAGAAAATATGATTGGGGTTGTAATTTATCTTCCAAATTGAGACACTTCAGAGAAAACACTAATGCCAGGATAATAGGCACAAATTGAAACTGCCTCACATAAAAAAGGACGTGTGTTCACCAGACCTTGAGACCACTGTTTTAGCACAGAAAATATGAAGGATGTTCTTGGGTCAATTCTGCAAGTGAATTTATTCAATATATGAATAATATCTCTTCCATTACCATATTAAATAGAGGGGTAGGCATTTGAAGTATAACAATATCCATTACCATATTAAATAGAGAGGTAGGCATTTGAAGTAAATAACTTTCTTTTTAGACAGAGTCTCATTTTGTCACCCTTGGTAGAGTGCTGTGGTGTCACAGCTCACAGCAATCTCAAACTCTTGGGCTCAAGTGATTCTCTTGCTTCAACCTCCCAAATAGCTGGGACTACAGGCACCTGCCACAACGCCCTGCTACTTTTTGTTGCAGTTGTCATTGTTGTTTAGCTGGCCTGGGCTGAGTTCCAATCCACCAGCCTTGGTGTATGTGGTTGACGCTGTAACCACCGTGCTACGGGTGCCAAGGCAACAATAGCTTTATTCTACTCTATATTCCCTTCTTACTTACCTGGTTTTACTCTAAATTTTATTTTAAATTACCTGTTACCATGTTGTTCACTGGATAATTCTGAAGAGGGAAATACGTCTGCTTTTCTGCAACTGGAGTCCTTATAAAATGCTTTTCTGTGCTATAAAATGAAACATACAGAAAGTCACATTTCTTCACCTTTATATTTGGTGGGGTTTTTTGGACTTGTTTTACAAATGAGAACTTAAATATACATACCGTAGTAATTTAATTCCTCTTTGATCAGATGTCAGTGGTATCGGGTGAAAATGTGAATGGTGAACTTCTTTTGTGCTTCCAAATAATATAAAGGCCCATAGAGATATTTTGGTTTTCTTGGCTACTTCACAAACCAAATATCTATAGAGGCCTGGAGTCTTTTTCTCAATACTCTCAAAAGCACAATAATTCAATAATACTTTATAGTTAGATAAAAAATATATATAATATGTAATCTTAAACATGCCAAAAGAAAACCATTGAAGACTACTTTATTTTATTTTATTTTGTGAGGCAGAGTCTCAGTCTGTTGCCCAGGCTAGAGTGCCATGGCATCAGCCTAGCTTATAGCAACCTCAAACTCTTGGGCTTAAGCAATCCTCCTGCCTCTGCCTCCTGAGTAGCTGGGACTGCCACAACACCCAGACTAGGTCTTTTTTTTTTTTTTTTTTTTTTTTAGACAGAGCCTCAAGCTGTCACCCTGGATAGAGTGCCGTGGCATCACAGCTCACAGCAACCTCTAATTCCTGGGCTCAAGCAAGTCTCTTGCCTCCGCCTCCCAAGTAGCTGGGACTATAGGCACCCGCCACAATGCCTGGCCATTTTTTGATTGCAGCCGTCATTGTTGTTTGGCGGGCCTGGGCTGGATTCGAACCCGCCAGCTCAGGTGTACGTGGCTGGTGCCTTAGCCCGTTGAACCACAGGCGCCGAGCCCCAGACTAGGTCTTGTTCTTTCTCAGGCTGGTCCTAGCTCAAGGGATCCTCCCATCTCAGCCTCCTAGAGTCCTAGGATTACAAGTTTGAGCCATGGCCAACAAAATAAATTTTAGAAGAAAGTTAAACAAAAAATAATATATACTATATGTAGCCATTATACATCATAATGTCTACTGTCATTTTTCAACATGGAGAAATGCTCATGGAATATGAAATGGAAAATCAAGAGACAAACTATATATATAGTATGACCTCAACTCTATTAAATGCATGTATTTGTAGAAAACTGGTGACAAATGTACTATTGTCAACGATGGTTATTTCTGAGTGGTGGGGTTGCTGTAATTTAAGTTTCTTTATTCTTCCCTGTATTTTTCATTTTGACAAATTTGCAAGCATTACGTTTATAATAAAGTAATTAAAAATAAGAAAAATAAAAAAAAATTCATGAAATTTTCAGAAGATTTGGGAAATATAATAGGAAGGGAAAATAGCATACTGACGACATGTTTGGACTCTAGATCAGCTAAACTTGGTTTGAAATTAAGCTCCATTCCTTGAATGATATTGGGTAAATTATTTAGCTTTCTGAATTTTTTTCTTCAATTGTAAAATGGGACTATAGTGTTCATCTATCTCATAGGTTGTAAGAATCAAATAAAATACTGTAAACTGCTTAGCCCACAGTATCTTATGTGTACCAGGTGGTTAATAATATTCACCACCCAGTGTCACTAGTAGTATGCCAACTAAAGAAATGCTTCTATAGGTAGAGTGAGGGGGTATTTTATCTATGTTCACACTGCACCCTCTGGTGGTTCCACATAGAAAAGGCACTACACAGATATCTACCTGGGATTTATCCATATCCTTTGTCCATTTTTGTTGTAATTGGATTGGACATATTTTTCCCAGATTCGCAAGAACTCTTTGTATATTATGGAAATAAGCCTTTATAAGATAATAACTTAAAATTGGAAAAATTATATAAATTAAATAATTCATTTTTATATATTAAAGGATAACTACTATTCGATCACTTTTACTTCAGCAGCTAAATACAGGCTGTAGGATTCTCTAGGTCCCCATTCCTTCTGTGTCCTAAACAAAAATCACAGAGTACCTTGTTTGCTCTGTGAACTAGCCAGTTGCAAGTTTTTCCCAGAAGGCTTGAATCCAAACCAGGACCTTAAACATTCCCAGGCATTGATAAAGGTTTCTAGGTTTTGTCCAAAACGCTGAAAGAAACTGGCCCCAGCCCTGAGCCAAATTCCTTAAACTGTCATACAAACTCCATACCCTGACCTCTGGTCTTGAACCTAAATAGAACATCCCTATTCTCTAGCTGTCCCTTGCAATGACTGCTGCAGCATTTATAAGTTCCCCTAATAAATGCTTTAACTGATCACCTTGATGTTTAATGGTTTTTCTTAAGAATCCCAACTGGCCCCATCTTGAAATGATTTGTGGCACTCCCTTGTGAAAATCCTTCTGCCACTTTTAAGGGCTACTCTAGCCACAAGTTTGGCAGGAGGAAACATAGACTTTTGAATACACTAGCATTTCCTATCAATATTTGAAAACCACTGACTTGGAAAATACAGAAGTAGGACTAGATCATGTACTACAAAAGTCTCAAAGGAGAGGAAGCCTTTCATAAATTGGCCCTAACATAATGACAAGTCCATGTCTGTCTCTTTTTAAGATTTAATTTCTTAAACTGAAGTAATCACATACAAATAATTTGGAAAGAGGGGGAAAATCACTCAGAACTAATTTTATTAGAACTGCTAATATTTAGTGTATTTTCTTCCTATTTAACAAAATGTATTTAAAAAATAATTTAACAATTATACATAAAATTCCTATTTTCTTTTTTTTTTTTTTTTTTTTTTTGTGAGACTGAGCCTCAAGCTGTCACCCTGGACAGAGTGCCATGGCATCACAGCTCACAGCAACCTCCAACTCCTGGGCTCAAGCGAGTCTCCTGCCTCCACCTCCCAAGTAGCTGGGACTACAGGCGCCCG
>CAUYRH010124531.1:0-16464 GCA_963574655.1 Perodicticus potto | reverse complement strand
CTTTTCTCCGCATCCACGCCAGCATCTCTGGTTTTGGGATTTTGTTATGTGGGCTAATCTTACTGGAGTTAGATGATATCTCAAGGTAGTTTTGATTTGCATTTCTCTGATGATTAAGGATGACGAGCATTTTTTCATGTGCTTGTAGACCGTGCGCCTGTCTTCTTTAGAGAAGTTTCTCTTCAAGTCCTTTTCCCACCCTGAGATGGGATCACTTGTTCTTTTTTTGCTATAATACGTTTGAGTTCTCTGTGGATTCTGGTTATTAAACCTTTGTTGGAGGAATTACCTGAAAATAGTTCAATGAAAATATTTCAGATTGTATATAAAGTCAGCACATTGTGCCCCATGATTGCACCAATGTACACAATTATGATTTAATAAAAAAAAATAAAAACAAAAAAAAATACATAGTTAAAAAAAACACCACCACCCAAGGGGAAATCCATTATGAACTCTGGCCATGGCAAAATCCCATTATATTTTTCTTACAAAAGTGTATAATAAAAGAGCAAGGAATCAAGAGTTTCAAACAAACAAACAAAAAAAAAGAGTGCAGTATAAATTTCTTACCACAACAAGTAAGTGAGGTAATGGTTATATTAAGAAGTTTGATGTAAGCTTTCCATACTATATATAAAATCAGCACATTGTTACCCCATAAATGCATTAATGTACAAAGTTATAAATAAATGAAAACATAAATAAATAAATAAAAATGGGTTAAAAATAGGAACAGGTTTGCAAAACTTTTGTTTAACTTCTACTTTCGGTGATATGGCCTTGGAATTTCCTACATGTTGTATCTTGGTGTCTCAGCTGCAGCCTCAAATTTTTATATCTATTTACACAGGTTATACCAAGTCTATTTTAGAGAATGACAGTGTAGAATGCAGGAAAAGTAAGATGTTCGGTCTTGCACAGGTCCAGATGCTAAAGGATAGGACAGAATAAGCTTGGCTCAGGTGGCCCTAGCTGAGGGATTGCCCCACTCGTGGATTCTAATTCAGCCACTTTGGGCTACAGAGATCTTGAGAGAGATTTAACAAAGAACCCATTGGTTTTCACATTGAACCCTCAGAAGCTCAAGATTATAAATGCTAGGACAAAAAGGCCAAGTCATAGAGTTTTCCAGGAATCTGTGACATGTCATATTCATGATATGGGCCTTGCTTTCAGTATGTCACACTATTTTCTCTGAGTGGATTGGAGGCTAATGAAGGATGGTGCATAACACCTGGCAGAACAGCGTCAGTGGGGAGAAGAAAACCACATGGAATGGGTGATCATTCTTCTTAAAGATGGGCAGACTTGCACCTTTATGACTTTTATATATTTTAAAAAACATTTTAAATATTTTTATTTCCATATTGAACAACTCTAGAACCCTTACATGCTAATTTTATAGCTATGTTGTTAAGACCTCTGTTATTATTGTATTTCATGTGTGAGGAGAAAAACCTCCACTGAGAAATGAGGACTCTTTCTAATCCCTCCTCTATGATTGAGGCCCTTTGTGGGAGATCAAATGTACTATCAACTATTTAACTTTAAAGTATTTTAATTTTCATCTACACTGAAATTTTGTAAGACTTGATATTTACATTTAAACATATTGAAGTTTAAGCTTGGTGCCTGTATCTCAGGGTTTGGGCGCCAGCCACATACACCAGGACTGGGGGGTTTGAACCTGGCCTGGGCTTGCTAAATGACAATGACAACTCCAATAACAACAACAAAATAGCCAGGGGTTGTGCTGGATGCTGGTAGTCCTAGCTACTTTGGAGGCTGAGGCAAGAGTATTGCTTAAACACAGTATGAGGTTGCTGTGAGCTGTGACACCACAGTACTCTACCGAGGGCAACATAGTGAGACTCTGTCTTATAAATAAAAATAATAAAATAAAATAATTGTTCTGCTCTAATATAAGCTTGAAAGTCTATTCCTAGGTGGTTTCCTCTTTTAGGAGACACTTGCCTCATGTTTTAAGCCTTTTGCCATTAAAATTAGATTAATTAATTCAATTATTTCGAAGTATTCTTAGTGGTGGCTGATGAGGTATTGTAGCAAGGGTGATGATGATGATGCCAACAGTTAAAGTTCATTGAGTATTTTCCCTGTTCCTAGAATTATTAAAAGGAATTGGCATGGATCTATTTCTTTAACTCTTTCAATAATCCTGTTAATATTTCTATTTTATAGGGGATAGAACTAAATCATAGAATAGGTAAATAATTTGATGTTGCGTAACATAAAGTAGGGTGCAGGCAGGACACTAACTCAGGTAGTTGGAACTCCCAAACTCAGGCTTTGTTCCTTCACGCAAATCTGCCAGGTTTTGAAGCTGGCAATTTTGATTTTTTTATCCAATAATTATTATCTGAATTTAGAAATGTCTTTAACTTTCATTGTTCTCATTTTGTTATCCGACATATTTAAAGCAAAACAGGCAATTCTGCTTCTTTAGCTATGACTAAGACTAGTAACAGAGGATGACATTGAGTGTCCCCCCTTCACTCCCAAGAACACTCACTCTGTCAATTACGAGGTCTTCTGACCCTTTACTTTTGGGAACGTACCTTCACTTGACTCAAAGAGAAAATTTCTCTTTTGGTAATTTTAAATAAAAATAAGCTAATGTTTCAAAAGATTTTTTATCCTTACCAATATTCACTGGGCTGTGAATATATAATTAGAGGTAAATTGTTCGAGTCTCTCCCACCATGCTTTTGTGAAGGGGACAATATTCCAACCCTATGAAAGGTGATGCAGTTTCATAACTCCCCCACCCCCAATTAAGAAAGAGTAAACAATCCTTGGGTGCTCTGTGAAAGGGCTCCTTATTTTCGGTTCTCTTTTTTGAAGTAAAAACTGTGTTTATAGAGTATTATGCTTATTAACACCATTGGAAGTAACTACTTGCTCGCTCTATCATTTCATAGGATCTGAATGTCATCTGAAATATTCTAACATCAGTTAACATTACACAACAACATTCTTTGGTATATTACAAGACCATAATAACACGTGCCTATTCAACACACATTTGCATTATTAACTGAAATAAGTGGGCTGGCACAAAAAACTACATGTTAATGCATAACTTTTCTCTTCTTCTTATCCTCTTCCATGGCTCTGTGCTTCTGTGTTATAATAACCATGACTAGAAAGCAAATCATCTGTCACTATTTAATACATCATAAATTTTCTACAAAATTGATGTGGTGCCATTCATAGATGACCTGATTCTTGGTGAGGATTTGTTAGCAAAGCAATCCCTTTCTGAGATTTCTTTAAGTCTGGTTTGTGGTGAAACTTGCTATCATCATGAGGACCTTTATCAGTGAGTTTTTTCCAACTTGGATGGTATTTTTCTTTCTTAAACAAGTTATCTCTAACTTTCCAAATACAGTAAATATAGTTCCCCCATCAAGGAAGCAAATAAAGACTAACTTTGACATCTCATACTAGATAAAAGAAAAAACTTAACCTTTGTTTCAAAGAAGAAAACATGTCTTTTAAATCACAATAAAATGTTAAGTGTTAATGCTAAGTGTTAATAAGCAATGTGAGAAATTAATAAAGTAATGTAAATCCAATCATTTGGAATTTTAAAAACAAAACAAACCACATAGTTCTTTCCCGTTAACTATTTTGTCAAATAGAAAAACGAAATCATAATTATAAACCATAAAAATAATACACATTAGGACTTCCAGAATGACTGTGGGAGGTTCTCAGTAGACCCATATAACTTGAAAATAATTAAACAAAAACAAGAACAAAAACCATTTAAAGTCTCCAGAAAATGTCAAAAGGACGTATGGCAAATGGAGATGTGTTTATTCAAGAAAACTACCTACATCTCTCTAAGAACAGCAAGAGGCTGTTGTATTTGAACAAAGACCTGCTTCATTCTTTTTCTCCTTTCCTCCCCTCCATATTATGAAAGCTCTGGTCTGAACTCTGTGGCCAAGAAGATGGGAACTTTCTCTCCCTATAACTCCAAGTCCAGGGTAGAGTCTCATTCTGGGAGGCATAGGCCACTGAGATCACTCCTCTGTCCACCACCACCCTAGCTTCATTTTGTGGAAACTCTATTCTAAGCAATACTAGCCAAGAGTACTGGGTTTTCTTCAGCCACCTGTCCTCACTTGTAAGGTAGAAGCTCTGCACCAGGCACGGCAAGCTGAGATATTGGGTACCACTTGCCTGTCATTCCAGCTTTCTCCTAAATTGGAGGCCACATTCTGGGAGAGAGACGTCTAGAAGACCAGTGGCTACTGTTCTCCCTCTGCCCTGGATGAGCTGCAGAGCACAGCTGTCACTCTGTGAGTCCGTTAGTGTCCCCACCACTAGCAGTGATACTGTGGTACAGAGGTGCTGCTCAGGCCATATGGATTAAGAGCTCTATAGCTCTTCTTGAGGGCTGACTTTACTTAAAATAGAATATATAGAGTTTACGTCTATGGGCATTTTTTGAAAAAAAGATGGAGATGTTGGTGGTAAGCAATTTAGAGTGGCCTAGTAGCTCTTTGATACAAGTAGCATCAAGTAAGAGTCAGATCAACCAGAAGATTAACAGAACCAGAGAAAGAAGATCCCTCTAGGATACTACTGCTCCTCCCCAGGAGTCAGGAAGGCCATATACAGATACTGGGCTGCAATCAGGAGCAAGTGAAATGGAATGTGGGGGCAGACTTGAAAGCAAACTACAAACAGATCCATCAGAAAGGGACTTTGATCTTTACTGACTCAAAAGCCTTATGGGCAACCTCCAATTCTGGCTTAGGGATGACTTCTAAAAAAGAGAAAAAAAAAAAAACAGATTGAAAATAAATCATTTCTCCCTGGTGGTTTGGAAGGTGGTGCATGCCCAAGAATGCTCCCTCACAGCAGCAAAGTAACAAGAGGAACTGTAATTACCTAGCTGCTAGCAAAATGCTAGTCAAAATCATACAGTCCCTGAATTGTGGAAGCAGTCTCCAAGCTACGTGCACATTCAGTGGTAAGGACAGGGACCTAACTGGCTACAGGGGTGTAGGCAAAACCTAAGACTAATAAGTGATTTATGCTGACTTGGGAGAACCCTAGGAATGAAGGCCAAAAGATTTTAAAAAATTAAAAAGGAAAAACGAGTGAGCAGGAACACTGGAGGCTACATACATCAGGAAAGTGGACTCCATAGATTTATTTTCAAAAAGTCACCAAATACATAAACACAGCCAACCAAACAACAGAATCAATAGTAAGTCTAAGAAAGGGAGGATTGGTAAGTGTCCAGTGTTACTATACAAGATAATAGAAATGTTTTCAACAAAAATTATTAAATATAAAAAAAAGAAAGCCATTATGACATACAGGGAAAAAAAACACCAAATATTCTGAAGTTGAAAGACATAAGAGATGAAATAACTTTGCATGAATGCTCTGGTAGTTAAAAAAAAAACTGAAAAGAAAATTTAATAAAAGACTCAATTGTAGATTTGTGCTAATATACGAAAACATAGGTAAACTTGAGGATTGATAAGGATTATAAATCTGAAAATAAGAAAAAATTAAGAACAAAAACACAGAAACTTAGAAAATGCTGTGCACTATTAAGCCCACCCACATATACATAATGGAAATATCAGAAGGAGATGAGAGAGAGAGATAGAAAAATTGTTCAAAAACTATGGCTGGAAGCATCCTAAAATTGACCTTAAAAGAATTAATTTAAATATTTGAGAGGCTGATCAAAATTTAGCATATTTGATAATTGCAAAGTAATAGAATTGGGAGGAGAGGCTATCAGAGTAAGGAAATGACCCAAAGTGATAACATGATCATACAGAAACAATAAATGAACACAAAATTGTAAATAAAGTTAATCTATGAATATTTGGTCTCCCATTTCTTATCATAGCTTCTTTAAAAGACATAGATTATGTAAAACAATAGTTCAAGCAGCAATGTAAACAGTTACAAGTTATTGGATTTGTAACATATATGGAAAATCACAAAAAGGAATGGGAAGGAGTGAAACTATTTAGGGGTAAAGTTTACATACCTTACTGAATGAACATTTAAAGAATTAACACAACCTCTTTCAAAAATATAGAAATATAGAAGATAATATAGAAGATTCATGAGTTTAGCATTACCCTGATATTAAAACTAAACAGAGAAAGAAAAATACAGACCAATATGCCTTATTAATATGGACAAAAGAATCCTGAACAGAATACTAAAACCTGAGTCCAATAGCATATAAAAGATATTATAAACCATGTTAAGGTGAGTTTATTTTGGGAAAGGAAGGTTGGTGGAGCATCTTTAAAAAATTCATGTAATACTCAATAATCCTTTTTCAGGTACTTCTTTTATAAATATTTTCTCCCCTTCCATGGGTTGCCTTTTTTCCTCTATAGAGAAGCTTTTTAGTTTGATGCCACACCACTTGTTTATTTTTGCTTTTGGTGTTATATGCAAAAAAAATATTGCCTAGACCATTGTCAAAAAGGTTTTCCTTATTTTCTTTCTAGTAATACTATGGTCTTACAATTAAGTCTTTAATCCATTTTGAGTTGATTTTTTAAAAATATTTTTTCATTCTTCAGCATGAGAACACCCAGTTTTCAAAAAAATTAATCTAGCTAAAAAGAGGGCAAAGGATCTGAATAGGCATTTCTCAAAAGAAGATATGCAAATGACTGACAGGTATGCAAAAAAGTGTTCAACATCATTAAGCATCAGGAAATGCAAATTGAAACCACAATGAGATATCACCTCACACCTGTTAGAATGGCCATCATAAAAAAAGACAAAAGATGGCAAGTGTTGGTGAGGATATAGAGGAAAGTGATCTCTTCTTATATACTGCTGGTGAGAATGTAAATTGGTATAGTGATTATGGAAGACAGTATGGAGGTTTCTTGACCCCATATGATCCAGAAATCCTACTTCTGTATATATGTGTGTGTGTATGTGTGTGTTCATCATAGTATTATTCATAATAGTCAAGATAGGAAAACAAGTAAATGTCCACTGATGGGTGGATGGATAAAGAAAATCTTGTATATGCATTTATATATAATAGGATATTATTCAGCTTGAAAATGGACATCCTGCCATTTGCTACAACTTGGATGAAGGTAGATGGCATTATGTTAAATAAGCCAGACAAAGAAAGACAAAAATTGCATGATCTCATTTATATGCAGAATCTAAAATAGCTAAACTAGTAAAACAAAGAGTAGAATAATGGTTACCAGAAGCTGAGGAAAGAGAAAGGTATTGGTTAAACTTCCTTAGGTACAAAGTTTTTGTTATGTGAGATGAATAAGTTCTGGAGATCTAAGTTATGCCAATGTTACTATAGTGAACAATACTGTATTGCATGCTCAAATTTGCTAAGAAAGTAAATTTTAAGTATTCTTACCACAAAAAAAGGAAAGAGGAACAAGGAAAGGTAACATATAAGCTGATGGATATGTTAATTACATTGATTTTGGTGATTATTTCACTATATATCAAAACTTCAAGTTGTACACTTTAAAAACATAATTTACAATTTTTATTTGTCAATTACATCTCAATAAAACTGTAAAAATGAAACAGAAAAATAGAATAAAGGACTTAAAACATATAATTATCTCAATGGAAAGCATTGACAAAATCCATACCCTTTCATGATATGACACTCAAAAAATAGGGGGAAAAGAGAATTTCCTTAACCACATAAAGGCCATCTATGAAAATCCTAACATCACTCCTAATTCTCAATATTTTTTTCCTAATATTGAGAACAAGGTGAAAATGTCCCTTCGGATCACTTCTGTTTGATTTTGTACTTGAGGATCTAGTCTGGGCAACTAGGCAAGAAAAAATAGAAAATTATCTTTCTCAGATGGCATAATATTATATATGAATACACAACAAAAATATTAATATGGCAGTATTCTGCAATTCAATCTACACATCTAACACAACACTTATCAAAATCTCAGTTGTCCTTTTTTGGGCAGAAATTGGAAAGCTGATACTCAAGTTCATATTGAAGTTTAGTGAATTTAGAATAACCAAAACAATTTTTAAAAAGGACAAAACTGGAAGATGAACACTTCCCAATTTGAAAACTTACTACAAAACTTTATCACTTAAGACAGTGAGGTTCTGGCATAAGGATAGACGTATAAATCAAAGGAATAGATTAAGAATCTGAAAATAAATTCTCACATCAGAGGTCAATTGATTTCAATAAGAGTATCAAGAAAATTCAGTGGAGAAAAATAGTCATTTTTACAAATGGTACTGATGAGGTACTGGATATCCACATGGAAATGAAAACAAATTGGACCTCTACTTCAAAAAAACAAAAGAACTCCTGATGAACTGAAGACCTAATCGCAAGAACTAAGACTATAATGGTGTGTGACATAACCTTTTGAGGGTGGGACACAATTATAAGAGGGACTTTATCTAACAAATGCAATCATTGTAACCTGGTTCTTTGTATCGTCAATGCATCTCCAACAATTAAAAAAAAACACTCAGAAAAAAAGAGTGCGGAAGTAAATCTTTGTGACCTTAATTTACTTTATGGTTTCTTAGATAAGATACAATATAGATGAAATATACATAAATTGGACTCTACAAAATTTTAAACTTTTGTATTTTAAAAGAAGTGTAAGAGAAAGATTCCATCTTTTTTAATGGCTGAATAGTATTCCATGGTATACATATACCACAGCTTATTAATCCATTCCTGGGTTGGTGGGCATTTAGTCTGTTTCCACATTTTGGTGATTGTAATTTAACTTCAATAAACAGTCCAGTGCAAGTGTCCTTGTGGTAAAGGGGTTTTTGTTTTTCTGGGTACATGCCCAGTAATGGGATTGCAGGATCAAATGGGAGGTCTAGTTTGAGTTCTTTGAGGATTCTCATATTTCCTTCCAAAAAGATTGTATCAGTTTGCAGTCTCACCAGCAATGTAAAAGTGTTCCCTTCTCTCTACATCCACATCAGCATCTGGAGTTTTGAGATTTTGTGATGTGGGCCATTCTTGCTGGAGTTAGATTATACCTCAGCATGGTTTTGATTTGTATTTGTCTAACAATTAGGGACGATGACATTTTTTCATATGTTAGCCATTCATCTGTCTTCTTTAGAGTAGGTTCTATTCATCTCTCCCATTTTTATAAGGGATTGTTGTCTTTTTTGATGTTGATTAATTTGAGTTTTCTGTAGATCCAAGTTATCAAGCTTTTGTCAGATTCAAAATATGCAAATATCCTTTCCCATTGTGTAGGTTGTCTATTAGCTTTTATTGTTGTCTCCTTAGCGGTATAGAAGATTTTCAGTTTAATTAAGTACCTTTTGTTTATTTTTATTGTTGTTGCAATTGCCATGGAAGTCTTCATAAAGTCTTTCCCTAAGCCAATATTTCTAAGTGTTTTTCCCATGCTTTCTTTGAGGATTTTTATCGTTTCATGCCTTACATTTTGGTCTATTTATTTATTTATTTATTTACTTTTTTACCTTTTTTAAATTAAATTATAACTGTGTACATTGATGCATTTATGGGGTTCAGCATAATGATTTGATATACAGTGTGAAATGCTTACATTGAACTGATTAACACATTCATCACAATTATATTCTTTTCTTAATAGTTTTGAAATATACCACATAATAAAATCCCAAAACTACGTTTAGATCTTTTATCCATCTTGGTGAAGATAGAGACTTTACATTTTTTGTATTAACCTGGATGGAAGTATAATACATTATTCTTAGTAAAGCATTACAAGAATGGAGAAACAAGAATCCTATATACTCAATTCTGATATGAGGACAACTAATGACCTAGTACACGTTGGGGGTTGGGGGAAGGGGAGAGCAGAGAGAAGGAAGGAGAAAGGGAGTGGGGGGGTCACGGTGTGTGACACACCTTTTGAAAGTGCGGCACAATTATAAAAGGGACTTTACCTAACAAATGCAATCGATGTAACCTGGTTCTTTGTACCTTCAATGAATCCCCAACAATAAAAAAAAAAAAAAAAAAACGAAACTGAAAGCTAACCCATAGATTTGGAGGGCATATTTTCAAACTATATACCTCTTAAGGGACTTATATTCCAGAAATACTATAAAGAACTCTTACAATTTAACAATCAAAAGAAAAATAATTCCATTAAAAATGGGCAAATTATTTGAATAGACATTTCCTCAAAGAAGATATACAAATGGACACTAAGCACAGAAAGAAATGCTCAACATCCTTCACCAAGAAAACTCAGCTCAGAACTCCAATTAATTTGAAAACAATTTGACAGTACTTAAAAATACTAAACTTAGATCACCATGCACTCTAGCAATTCCATTCCTAGATATGTACCTGAGAGAAATGAAAACATGTCTATACAAAAACTCGTACATGGTACTTACAGCATTACTTGTAACTGACAAAAGTTGAAAACAACATAAATGTTCATCAACTTATGAATAGATAATAAAAAGTAACTTATCTCTAAAATGGAGTATCATTCAATCATAAAAAGAAATAAAATCTAGGCTATGACACGATGGACCTTAAACATATTGTACTTAGTGAAAGGAACCAAGTGCAAAGACCATATATTACAATTCCATTCATATGACTCATCCAGAATAGAAAAAAGTACAGAATGAAAAAGTATCCTTGTTATTGTGGACCGCAGTATGGGGGCTGTAGGGCATAGCTTATGGAGAGGAGAGGGAAGGAACTGCTCACTGGTATAGCTTTTCCCTTGAGATGATGGGGCATTCTAATATTTGATTATGGTTATGGCTACACAACTCTGTAAATATAATGAAAACTATTAATTGTACACTTAAAATGTGTGAATTATGTGGTATGTAAATTATACTTTAATAATGCTACTAAAAATGCCAAACATAAAAATAGTATATGTATTCTGATTCTCAGTATATCATTGAGAATATTAATTAGAAACCCATATCATCACATCTATGTGTAATAATAGTTATTATTGGGTGTTTATGACATTGAGTGATTTTAATTTTTTTTTACTTTTTCTATATTCCAATTTTTCACAATGCATAGCAATTACCCTAAAACAACTCTTCCAAAACTGTTACTTAGAGAAATTAACAACAAAAATAATTATGTTTTACATTTCCTTGCCATCATAGACCTTATTAGATTTTGTGGTTTCCTTTTTAATTGTAATAAATATACATTTTTGTTCTGATAAAAGATTGTTTTTTATCTCTGACCTAGGACTAGAAATAGTACCTCACTAGTGAGGCCAGGAAATCACTTCTAGTTTCTGTTCCTTGCCTCCAGGCTCAGGTGAAGGAGAAGATAATCAGATTTTTAGGGGACCAAAGTGAAACAGAAAGCAAATCTCCCCTCTGAAGAAAGCCCCAAACTGCTCTATTTGAAGATACGCATCTCCTGTAAGGAATTAAGCTCAGATTTGAAAAACTAAATGGACAGGGTCAGTACTTTTCTTTTTTAAGTGTTGGAAAAGAAAGAAAACATTCACCCCTCTTTCTTCCTCCTGGCTGGTGGAAGGAAGGGAGGGAGAGATAAATCCAGAGGCAGAAAGGACAAAAACTTTAGGTCCTAGGAGTCTGGATCAGAATCATCCCAAGATGATCTCAGGCAGGCTCTTGAATGTCTGCCCCATTGAGAAAATGGCCATGTGATGCATAGGTTAAAAAATCTAGGGATAAAGGACAGGTGATTGGGAGTGGGGGTAGTCAAAGAAAAAGCACACCTGCAAAATCTGAGCTCAGAGGCCAAGGTGTTATCTTCTCTTAAAAGTAATCGGAGGCCTGGAAAGTTGGTCATCTCACATTATGACCCTGCAGCAGTGATTGGACCTCAAAAAGCCCACATGTCACCACCAGCAGTACTGGCAGCAACATGAATTACAGCAGAAGTAGGCTAAGGGGACAGTAGCCTTTTCTTTCTTTGCCTATGAAAATCCCGTTCACTTTTTCTACATTAGACTGAATATAACTTGTGTTTTGTGATGGAGTAGGGGGAGTGGGGAGATACAAGGGGTAAAGTTGCTCATAAAAGAAGTAACAGGATATGCTAGTTAGTTTTGCTGGCAGGGTCATGGCCATTTTGATTTGGAAAAATAAAGCACAGTAATAAAATTATCGCTGGTGTTCTGGTGCGGTGTGTGTGGGTTTCATACACAAGCTCTACACCTATTTTGAAAGCTGCTCTGTAGTTTTCATTTTGTTGTTGATATTTTTGTACTAAGTACACATTCAGTTTAGAAGATATAAAATAAAGCAGGAAAAATGATGACGTGAGAATGACATTTTATAATTAAATGTATTTTTTCCTTAAAATACATTGTGGCATTCTGTATCAGTTTGTGAAAAAGAAGGATAACGTTATTGGAAAAACTGGTGGACTCCAAACAAAGTCTGGAGGTTATTTAATAATGATGCTCTGATATTTGGTTCCTCAGATTAGAGAAGTGTATTGTGATAAAAATGTTAACAATAGTAGAACTTGAGTGATGGGCATACAGGAACTCTCTGTACTTTTTGGGTAACCTTTCTGTACATCTAAATAATAGCAAAGTAAAATATTGATTTGAAAGATAATTATGACTCACATTTTCAGCATGCTACTTTCCCCTAAAAGTCCCAGCTCAGTATTGGGAAAGATTTAGTGAAGGGCCATTTCATGTGACTTTTAAAAAATCTTGTGGATATATAATAGTTGTAATATTTGTGGGGTACATGGGATATTTTGATAAAAGAATACGTTATATAATGATGAAATCAGAGTAGTTGGGATATCCATCACCTCAAATATCTATCATTTCTTTGGGTTGGAAACATTCCAAATTCAGTCATCTAGTTATTTTGAAATATTCAACAAATTATTGTTAACTAGTTGGTACCAGACATCTTGTTCTTTCTAACATTTTAACAACTCTACAGGTTCAAAATGTTGGCACATGGTTTGTACAGTGTTGAATTTAGCTGCTGCTATTCTAAGGACAACTTGAGAAAGGAAATGCATCAGTTGACAGTTAAATTTGATGTGCGCTATCAGTCACAAATAAGCCATATATTAACTACTTTACAATATGCTCAAGATTCATCTTTCAAATGGAAATTTCTTCTTGTATTATTTTGTGTGTGTTTGTAAGCAATGTTAATTTTGTAGTAATTTTACTTTAAGTTTCAGTTTAGTAGCCAATGAAAGCAGAGACAGAAAAGATGTATCCTAGCATGTCCTTTTTTGGCACTCTCTCTCCCCAGGGGTAAAATGGTTCTACAGTTGTAATGAAATTTCTAACTTTCCTTCTTCCAGTGTATCTACTTTGGAGGTGAACAAATGCCTCATAAAACAGACCAATGGTGCAATTATCACTTTAGTATTGCAGAGACACAAGAAAGTCCTAAAATTCTACATTAGATACAGTACTTCATTGGAAATATATGGCCTTCAGGTATTTCCATATATTGGAAATATATAGCCTTCAGGCGACGGTGTTAGTGAGGGCTCATCCGGGGCACCTGGCAAGAAATGGAAGGATGCTTTATTTGATAGAGCAGGTAGAAGGAGATTAAGGGATGAATTAGGGTAAATTGTGTGAAGGATAATGGTACATCAAATATCCAGTGCCTCACCTCGATAAAGTACTGGCAATTTAACATGTTTAATGACAAAATACAATGTTCCAAGTTAAATATTACTATCTATGATATTCAGAGTATATAGTGATGCCCTGAGTGGTCTTCTTAACAGGTGAGAATACGCAACAGGGTATCTTTCTATTTTGTTTTTTGAACACATAGCTGGCAGGATAAGTCTAGGTTATTGAATTGAATAGAGTCTAAAATAACATCATTAATATTTGCTATATCAAAAAAAATTGCTGTATCTTTCATTTAGTTTAAATTATAAAATTCTTATTTTGAATTATTCTACCTTTCTCTGAAATTTATTCCCACAACTATTTTCTTTACTTATGACAATGCAGAAAATCACTAAAGTAAAAGATTATTTTGTAGAAAAATTTAAATCCCCATTACTTTCATTGCCTTGATAAAATAAACATTTTATGTAGAGTCCTCCTCCTCATTTTTCTGAATTAAAAAATGTTGGCATCATTATAAAACTATAAGGTATTTTGCATGTTTTCCTATAGCATTAAATCAGTGGTTCTCAACCTTCCTAATGCTGTGGCCCTTTAATACAGTTCCTGTGGATTGCGACCCACAGGTTGAGAACCATTGCATTAGATAATTAAAGTTTTCTGTTTTCACATAGATTTTATGATTATAATCATAATGGCTAAATAATTTTACATCAGGTGGGCTACTATGCCAGAATTGATTGAACAGTTCATCTCTTGCAGAACATTTCAATGTTTTTCATTGAAAATAGCATTGCAATTGGCAGATCTATGCAGTATTTTTTGTGTGATTACTTTATTAATATAAATTTCCCAACAGTGAGATTATTCCCTTAAAACAGTAGGTATGTTATAGTTTTTTAGATACACTTCCAAGTTGTTTTGTAATGTGTTTTGTCATTTTGCTATGCTACTTATCTGCCCATTTAATGGAATATGCCATATATATTGACAGAACTTATGTGTACATAATATTCTCCAAAATACCACTTGGGAAGACAAGTAGGAAACTTTCATTTTTATTTTTGTTATAGAAAGTAGTATATTCTATTTTATTTCATTTTTATTTTAAATATATAGAAAACTTCTAAATACGGATCAAAAATGTTCTCACATGGTAATGAGAAAGTCTCTTGAATGTTATCTCAATCAGGTTGATGAAAATATCTCTGAGTGTATCTGAAGCCCGTACACTGTACCCCATGACTGAATTATTGTACACAGATACGATTCAATAAAAAAAAAAAGAAAAAAAAAAGAAAGGCTAACAAAGAAAAATCACAAAATCATGCCAATCTATGGGTAAAGCTCCTCAGAAAACTGAACATCCATTTACAATAATAACTCTGAGAAAAACAGGTTCCTTAAGTTTATATAGAACAGCTAAAAATCCTTAAAGTTAACATTATACTTAGTAGAGAAAGACTATATATTTTCTTTCTAAAAATGGGAATAAATAATAATGTCTACTCTCAAATCTCTGATTCAATATAGTAATGGAAACTGTATCTAGTGTAATAGAAGCTAAATAGGAAATAAAACGCATAGGAATCACAAATAAAGAAATAAAACATTTTATCTGTCAATGACTTGATTGTCCACATAGAAAACTACAAGAAACCAAGAAGAAACATTCCTGGAATAAATGAGTTCATCAACGTTAGGGATACAAAATAAATGTACAAGAATAAACATTGCATTTTTATATACTAAAATAAGCATGTTTACATGAAAACTAAAAGCATAATACCATTTTCATTTAATATAAAATGAATATAGAAGTATAAATTTAACAAAATATATATAGGACTTTTATGCTGAACACTACATAGCATTGAAAGAAATCAAAGAGATCCTAAATAAATGATTGGGGATAGTGTGCTCATGAATTGAAAGACTCAACATAGAAAAGATGTCAATTGTCCTCAAATTAATATATGGATTTCATCCAACTTCTAACAAATTTCCAAGTTTTGTTACTCTACCAGCTTTTACGTATAGCAAGATACACAGATTCATAAAATAGAGAATATCAAAATAGAGCCATACATGCCTAACTCCTTTTTGAAAGGTACAAAATAATTAACTGAGTATCATCATTCAAAAAATATAGCAAATGCTGCTGGAGCAATTGGACATCCATAGCCATAAGCAGATATCACATATTATACTAAAATTAGTTCATAATGTATAATAAACTTAAACATAAAATATACACCTATAAAACTTTTAGAAAACTCCAAATCTTTTAGGAGAAAAATCTTCAAGGTATAGGGGCAGGTAGAGTTCTTAGACTTGACATTAAAAGCATAATCCATAAAAGAAAAGATAATATGTAAAACTTCATTAAAATGAAAAAATAATTCCCTGAGAAAACTGTTTAGGTAATGAAAAGACAATCACAGTAGATAGGAAATAAAGAATTCTTAAAACTTGGTAGTAAACCTTTGTTGGAGACATAGCCTGCCAATATTTTCTCCCACTCTGAGGGCTGTCTGCTTGTTTTCCTTACTATGTTCTTGGCTGTGCAGAAACTTTTTAGTTTGATTAGGTCCCAGTAATGTATTTCTGATGCTGCTTCAATTGCCCAGGGTGTCCTCCTCATAAAATATTTGCCCAGGCTGATTTCTTCAAGAGTCTTCCCTGCACTTTCTTCTACTATTTTTATAGTTTCATGTCTTATGTTTAAATCTTTAATCCAGTGAGAGTCTATCTTAGTTAAAGGTGAAATGTGTGGTTCTAGTTTCAGTCTTCTACAGGTCGCCAGCCAGTTCATCCAGCACCATTTGTTAACTAGGAA
>CAUYRH010124529.1:0-12496 GCA_963574655.1 Perodicticus potto | reverse complement strand
CCAAAACATAGCTGGGCGTTGTGGCGGGCTCTTGTAGTCCCAGCTACTTGGGAGGCAGAGGCAGGAGACTCACTTGAGCCCAGGAATTGGAGGTTGCTGTGAGCTGTGATGCCACAGCTCTCTATCCAGGGTGACAGCTTGTGGCTCTGTATCAAAAAAAAAAAAAAAAAACGAAAGACAAGCATGATTTAAATTTACTATTATAAAATGTTTTACTAGCAGTGTATGGATCTCAAAAATAAAATTGAAATATATTGTGTAGAATATACTGTGTAATATTCAGTTTGACTAAAACATTATGGTTTCTCAAGGAAGTCTTCTAACTGATTTCTTGTTAGAAAGGGAAGCTGATTGCTCAAATATAGGAACAGGCCTTATTTTCATTTGTGAGGTCATTGTTTATTTTTCCCTTGGCATGTTTGTTGCGTGTGTATGTAATATACATGTGTACAGACAGAGTTTATTTCTAGATTAAAGGGGGAATGTAAGTGAGGTTAAAAATGTGAATAGGAGTTTGGCTATCCTACAAATAATGTAAATAAAGAAATAATGACCCAGGGTAAAAGCAATAAGCATAAAAAATATAATAAATCAAAGAATCAAGTAGTATATTAAATATCTGTTAAAACAATAAATATAAACAAGTTATTTTTGTGTCAAATTGCACAGTGTCAAGTTATAAAGATAAGATCTATTTACATGCTTTTGTATAATGATGCACAGTAAAACTGTTATAACGGAAAGAATTAATATTAAGCCATATATAATATAAGTGTGAATCAGCCTTTTTTTGTTTTTGTTTTTGAGGCAAAGTCTCAGTCTGTTGCCCTGGCTAGAGCGCCATGGTGTCATCATACCTCACAGCAACCTCAAACTCTTGGGTCTAACCCATCCTCTGCCTCCACCTCCCAAGTAGCTGGGACTACAGGTGCACACCACCAGGCCCTGTTAGTTTTTTCTGTTTTTAATAGAGATAGCATCTTGATTTGCTCAGGCTGTTCTCAAATTCCTGAACTCAAGTGATCAACCTGCCTTGGTTTCCCAGAGTGCTGGGATTGTAGGTGTGAACCACTGCACCTAGCCTAAAAATAATAAAGATTTGGGTTGCTTCCACAAAAAATCTTTTTTTTTTTTCCTTTAAATGGATTTTCTGGATGGAGTGGGAAAACATTCCTCTTAGTAAAGTATCTCAAGAATAGAAAAAAAAGTATCCAATATATGAATACTATTATAAAACCAACATATAAACACTTACACACTCATATTAATGATAAAACACAAATATAGTCTAGCAAGGGGGAGAAGGAATTGGCAGGGTGATTAGTGGGAGGAGGGAAGGCATTTGTGGGGATCTCACCTAATGTGCACAATGCAAGGGTATATTTCAAAATAACTAAGAGTAAATTTTACAAAATTTTACAAAGAAAGTAAGTGAGGTGACGGTTATGTTAATCAGTTTGACTTAAACATTCTATATGGTATATCAAATCATCACATTGTAACCCATAAATGTATACAGTTATGACTTAAAAATTAAAAGTAACAATAAGTAAACCAAAAAATAAAAATAAAGAAAAAAGGTTTGCAGAACATTATTCCAGGTTATAAGGTAGGCACCACAGATGCCCCTGATAGCCACTTCTTCACACTTGAGTATGAGGCCATTCTGGTCATTGAGACATGGAAGGTGCTTGCTGAGACTGTCAGCCTTGAATAAACCCAGACAGACACGTGCAATAAGCCTGGTCCTTCCACACTTTGAATGTTGCATAGTGTGTGACCGCTGGAGACTCTGCAGCCACTTTGAGGTCAAGAGAACTACAATAATGACAGGAAAAGCCTTGCAAAGATATTGACCAAGATCCCCAGAATTATTCAGCTACTGAATTGAAGCATCTTAGAAATGTTTTCT
Source organism: Perodicticus potto (assembly GCA_963574655.1). NCBI lineage: Eukaryota > Metazoa > Chordata > Mammalia > Primates > Lorisidae > Perodicticus > Perodicticus potto. Next base: position 10,584 of record CAUYRH010124529.1, on the reverse strand, counting down.
GGCTGCTTTTTTACTTCCAAAGAAATATAGATCCTTACTATTCAAGCCACTATTATTTAGGCATGTTCTTGAAACTGAAAGCATCCTAAGTGCTATCTTTTGTTTTTGAGGAAAAGAAAAATATATAACACATAAAACATGTAAAATATATAAAACATGCACAAAAATCAATATACTAAATGAATAACATTGAAATATCATTGAAATTTGAGGGTAAAAAGGATATAAATACATTTTAGGAGGTTCTTTTAGCATAATAAAATATATTGATATGATCATGAATATAAGAAAATTATGCCGATTGGTATTATAAATATTAATACGCAATTAAGTATTAGACTGAATTCTTTCGACGGTGCATTTTTTATGTCATTCGTAATGCTTTTCTGAATAGTTTAAATCTATTGACGTGCTGACCTAGTTTATGAATGAACACTTTGGTATTTTGTATATGATTTTATATTTGCTGGTTCTTCTGTTTTAGGTATTTTTAAGTGTGAACAATAATTTTACACCCTTGTTCACAGTTTACCTTTTTCTGAGAAATAATAAATTGCAGATTTGAAATAGCTCACCAAGTTGTGAACAGCGGTGTTTATTATCACCTGTAATGCGTAAAAAAAAATAGTTCTAGATTTCACCCATTATAAATTTTCTTTCTCGCTCAGATCAACCACTTTCTAATTTGCTCCAATGTTTCTTATTCTCCAGAGTAACTTTCTTTTTTTCTATTCCTGGTTAATACTTTCTTTCATCCATTTCCTAGTTATTCTCTTGTAAATAATTAAAAGCAATCGTATAACCGCGTGTGCCCATGTTATTTTTTTTCCTAATTATTTTACCAACTTTATAATACACCATGAGTCAGCAATCTAGAAAATAAAATAGTAGATAATTCTAAATAACACAATCAATGTAGGTTTTTACATCTTTGTAACCATAATATGTAACGAAAGGAAACAGATTTCTTCAGAGCAGAAAGAATTTGGGAACGTGGCATTTTTGTAATACGTGAAGTTGGACTAATATGATGGAAACACATTTATAGAGTTTATATTTAATGCTTAAGAAGAAACTTCTGTATCAAGGGCTTGAAAATGTGTCTATTAATAGATAATGTGAAAAAGCAAAAACAATAAAAGCCCTTCAAGACCAAAAAAAGGTAAAAATTACTTGCGACTTTATTACTATTGAGGTATTTTACCCAAGTAAGCAGTGTCATAAAATTTAGTGTTGACCACTAATAATTTTAGATGAAATGTAACGAAGAGGCTAACAAAATCCTATATCATCCATGCCATTTGTAACACATGCATTCAAAGATCGTCTTTTTGTTCAAATTTCAATGCACTATGCCTTTTATGTCTTTAACATCAGAAATATAAAGGAATAGAATGAAAGTTCATGCTAAGCTTGCAAATTTTGCTTCTCCAATAACATACAGAATGTAATGACCAACTCTAACATTTTAAAATGCACTATTACAAGAATGCTTTATAGAGCAGGTATAAAACATACAAAAAACAAATCATTGTGTTAGGTTAAATGAGGGGCTTTCTTTCTTTCTTTCTTTCTTTTTTCTTTTTTTTTTTTTTTTTTTGCAGTTTTTTGCTGGGGCTGGGTTTGAACCCGCCACCTCTGGCATATGGGGCCGGTGACCTACTCTTTTGAGCCACAGGCGCCGCCCCACACTAAGTATTTTAAATACGAAATAACTCCGTGGCCTAATGCAGGTAACAAAAAACTATTCAGTATGAACAAGCTGAATTTCTTCATCAATACCACAAAAACTTGGCTCCACCCTGTTGATGCAAACATACTAAAAAACAAAGTGATTAAAAATATGTTAAAAGGATTCGGAAAGTGATAGTTTCACTAGAAACTCACAAGAGGGGCAATGATGTTTAAGTCAGAGTGAGAGCTAATGTTAAAATATATGGTGAAAAAAATCACATTTTACATCAAGTAGATACAGTAGCTACATGATTGGAAATGAAAACAGAAATTGTTACAAATATATTCACAGAGGCACAGTTTAAGCATGCTACTTTCTTTCATTGAGGAATGAGTGAATCTAATAGTAAAAAGTGAGTAAGACCAGAAAAACAACAGTTCAAAATGATAGGTTCAATTTAATATATGAGCTTTCCTATCTGCACACAAGGGTATGTATACATATACATCAGAACTTTATTTTTATTTAATTAATTAATTAATTTATTTTTTGAGACAGAGTCTCACTATGTCACCCTCAATAGAGTGCTGTGGTGTCACAGCTCACAGCAACCTCAACCTCTTGGAGTTAAGCGATTCTCTTGCCTCAGCCTCCCAAGTAGCTGAGACTACAAAGCTCCCGCCACAATGCCCAGCGATTTTTTGGTTGCAGTTGTCATTGTTGTTTAGCAGGCCTGGGCCAGGCTCGAACCCAGCAACTTCGGTGTGTGTGGCCGGAGCCCTACTCCCTGAGCTATGGGCACCGAGCCAATATATCAGAACCTTATATACATAGAATGCAGGTATCAGTTACTGAGAAGATACATTTATATAGAGAGAGTGTAACTATAATTTATATGTAGTAAACCTCAGAGAAAATAGAAATCCTGAAATCGTGGCCCCTACAAGTGTTGCAGCCCAGCTGGGTTCGTCTGCCCGCTGCCTGAGAGGAAACCAGTGTCCAGAGCCATCAAGGTGCACAGCAGAGAAAGAGTTTATTCCGCAGAGTCCTAAGTGGGAGAAATGTCTTGCACCTACGTACCCGAGAACAGGGTTTTCAAACAGTTTGGTGGGCAGAGGCTTAGGCATTTAGGGCCAGCTAATTGGCTGTTTTGGGGGCGCAGAGCCATGGGTGGGATGGGCCGCTGTCTGGACGGGTCAGTTACCGGAACTCAGGCTTTTAGGTGGATGGTTCAAGACCAGCTGAGTCAGTTCCTTGGTCTGGGTGGAGTCAGCCAGTCTGCTGGAAAGCAGAATTTGGAAGATACCTCAAAAACTACCCCTAGGTTCCAAACAGGTGACGTTTTCTACAGAGAAACGTTAAAAATTTTACAACTACCAGTTTTTCCTTGCAGAATAGCAATTATAGAGAACCATGAAAGGGGGGCACTGACTATCATCAACAAACTAGGGGACACTGAGTAGCTTTTAATATAATGAAACAAAACTGGGTGCAATGGCAACCCCAGCACTCTGGGAGGCTGAGGCAGGTGCATTGCTGGAGCTCAGCCTGAGCAAGCATGAGACCCCATTTCTACTAAAAATAGAAAACTGAGCGGGTCATTGTGACAGGTGCCTGCTGTCCAAGCTACTGGGGAGCCTGAGGCAGGAATATCGCTTCAGCCTAGGAGTTGGAGGTTGCTATGAGCTTTAATGGCAGGGTATTCTACCCGGGGTGACAGAGTAAGACTCTATCTAAAAATAGTAACAACAATATTATCAGGCAAAGTAGGGCACAGTGACTACTTATTTTCATTATTTTATCTAGGCCTCTTCCATCCCAGAGTTTTGGGGGCCCTTACTCTAGTTCCCAACTTTGTTCCCCTTCATCAATCTGTAAGGACGGTTTCAAGTGTTGGAAATAAACTACGGATAATTGACCGTGCAATTGTACGTTAGTTAGAAATAAAGAAATGCAATCTGAGATCGTTGTTTACTTGGAGACGGTACCAATTCTGAACTCACAAAATATCTATCGGCATCCTATCGAAAGTGTGGTCCACGGAAATTACTCACAGGGCGATACAACCTCAAACATCTTTATTGTTTTAAAGAAAGAGAAAAGCAAAGAAACTTTAGTATCAATTTGAATGGATTAAAGAACAAAATAAAACAGCATTTAATAGAAGAACGCTAACGAAGCTTAAAGCTAACATTCATGAAATGGGAAATAAAATCAGAGCCATCACCCACGATAATTCTTAAAGTGAGACAATGCAATAAAACAGAAACATTTCTGTGCCTCTGATGAATTTACACAGACACAAATAACAGAAATGTGTTGTGAAAAAGAGGGATGAAACAGACATGGAGGGGTGTAAAGAAATAGATAATTACAGGGCAGTGCCTGTGGCTCAACAGAGTAGGGCTCCGGCCCCATATGCCGGAGGTGGCGGGTTCAAACCCAGCCCCAGCCAAAAACTTCCAAAAACATAAATAAATAAATAGATAATTACAATAAAAAAGAATGTGCAAAAATCCATGACATCTGTTTGAAAACAGAAGATGATGAACGCTTTCTAACAAGGAAAAAAATGACCAAATTTAATTGTAGAGACTTAGGAAATCAAAGAAGGCTGATTTTAATAGCAACCAAGGTCAAGTTGGTTAAAAAGCTGTCATTGAACAGACAAAGAGGGCAGGTGATTTGGAAACTACCCTTACACATATTTGAAGGGACTCAGACATGAAAGGCAGGTAGGGCTAAAATTCTGCAAAGATACAGGAATAGGTAAAAAATAATGATAATAGCCAGCCGCTGTCTTCTCTTTTGCTTTCCTATAATTGCCACTCAGGAGTCAATAGCTGATGGTGGTAAGAATTCTTACATTTTCCCATTGGTAAAATTACCCTTGGGAAACCGAACGCTAGCTTCTCAAATGTCCTCAGACCCCGCATTCCAGTGGAAAGCTGACCCACTCGCCCTTCTTAATATCACCTTGAATGTACATGCAAAATATTGTGCTCTGGAGATGGATTTCTTATTAAAAATCCCACAGCAAATAATAACTGTGTTCTTGTCCTGGCCCTAGCACTGCCAAACTCTTCTTAACTTGCGATGCCAAGGAAAAAACGTTTTTTGTTTTATTTTTTTCTGTTTATAAAGCAGAAGGAAGAAGCTGTTCCTCTTCTAATGAAGGCATCTCCTCATTTCTCCAGAGTTTTGGAAAATGTAAAATGAAATCTCTCCAGGAACTGGGGGATAATGCGTCTTTTGTCACACGGAGATGGTGGCAAGAGGTGGGTGGATTCCTAACAGGTGTAATGCACATATTCCGGGTAAAGATCATGCTTACAACTTTGACCTGAAATGCACAAAACATACTATACAACAGAAAATGTGTGCACCCCTGTAATATTCTAAATAAAAAAAATAATAAGTTGTAGGTGAATTCCTCCCTGAAATATAAATGTCTCTTTGGCTACAGTCTCTTATCTACTAGATAACTCAGGGGTTGACCCCAGATGGAGTCTGAACTGTAGCCAATTTGTCTTTGCAGGACAAAAGAAGTTTTAATACCCTCTCCAATAAAAGCAATTATCTAGAAAAAAAATGAGTGTAAGAGCCTGTGAAGGGGCTTACAAGAGAAATGAAAACAAAATTCATTGCTTTTATCCACACCTTTTCCAAAAGTGCAAGCTTTCTCCCAGAAACTTTGAGACATCCCGTAGCCTAGGCTTAATAGGATAAAATGAGAGAGGAATTTTTCACATAAAGCATCCAGGCATATGTGCCTCTAAAATAATGATTATGGTACAAAGAAATAAGAGATTCTCATGATGCAGGTGCCTTTAAAATCCCTTTGTAATCTAGCTGGGTGCAATGGCTCACGCCTGTAATCCGAGCACTCTGGGAGGCTGAAACAGGTGGATTGCTTGAGCACATGAATTCCAGACCAGCCTGAGCAAGAGAGAGGCCCTGTCTCTACTAAAAATAGAAAAACTAGGCAGGCATGTGGCAGGAGCCTGCAGTCCCAGTGAATTGGGGGTCTGAAACAAGATTATCTCTTGAACCCAGAAGTCTGAGTTTGCTGTGAGCTATGATGCCACAGCACTCTAGCCTGGGCAACACAGTGAGATTCTGTCTCCAAAAAAAAAAAAAAAAATCATTTGCAACCAAATTGAGTACATGAAATGATACCCCACACAGCTAATGCATGAAAGTGATCACCCATTACAAGGGCGCATTGTGTTTGGAAATCTTTCACTGCCGTCCATAGATTCAGCAAATGAAAGACAGTTGTGTGCTGACACCAATAGGCATAGAAAAGATGCATTTGAGAATAATTATGCACCTCCCTCTAAAGGTGTAAGAAGAAAACGATAGACCATCTTTCAAAACACACAAACTGCACGCACACTCTTCTATAATCAACACCAATATGGGCCTAAAAAGCAAAGCCCTAAAGTAATTTCAATTAAAATAGGGGAGCAGGTCGGAATGCTGTTTATTTCCATTATTACCCAGCGACTTTTTGAAAATCGCAGCAAATGCAATGAAGCTGGTAAGTGAACAGTTTTTTATAACAATTGAAAAAGAACAGATAATGTGAAAGCATTTGTGTTGATAGCATGAATGTTTACCTGAGAAAATCTATTAAAAACCTTTCACAGAAATAAGGTAATTTGGTAAAATTGCTGAACACAACATAAATAAAAAAAAATACTAGCTTTTTTTATATACTTCCAACAGAACTTGCAAAAAGGATCATTCTATATATTCTAGGGAATGTTCATATGGGGTCAATTCTATTTAAAATCCAATCATTATTTTTAAAATTAGGAATGTAAATAGTAAGAAAGGCATTGAGATAGAATGATTATTATTATTATTTCTTGAGACAGAGTCTGGGTAGAGTGCCCTGGAGTCTTTGTAGCTCACAGCAACCTCAAACTCTTGGGCTTGAGTGATCCTCCTGCCTCAGCCTCCCATGTAGCCGGGACTAGAGGTGCCTGTTAGTATATCCAGCTAGTTTTTCTAATTATAGTAGAGACAGGGTCTGGCTCTTGCTCAGGCTGGTGTCAAACTCCTGAGCTCAAGCATTTCAACCACCTCAGCCTCATAAGTGACTTTAGGCTGTGGGGACGAGGGAAAAATGACCCTTTCCCCAGGAAATTTGCTGAATGACCCACAGATTAATAAGATAGAGGTTTATTTACCAAGCACAAGGGTAGAATATCCAGTAGTTTATAGGATCTGGATAATTTTACACCCTGCTTTTTCAGGAAAGGGGGAGATAAGAAATATAGGTAATTCCATTTACGGGCAAAAATGATTGCTAGGGAGGATGAATAAATGAGGGAAACCAGACGGACTTGCAAACAATAATCTTTGCAAAACAAATTAGCCTTGAGAGACAGATATGCTATTTAAAAATCATTTGAGCCAGGTCTAAATGCATTCTTGATTTTCTTTTGTGCAATATAGTCAGATAACAGGGAAGGAAAATCCATTTTTCTTTTCCTTTTTTTTTTTTTTTTTTTCTGCAGTTTTCGGCCGGGCCGGGTTTGAACCCACCACCTCTGGTATATGGGGCCAGTGCCCTACTTCTTGAGCCACAGGCACCGCCCAGTCCATTTTTCTTTTGGTGGGTCCTTCTGAGTGTGCAGATAGAGAGAAATCCCCTTCTCTAGAGGTCTTTCATTCAAAATACCCTTTATACCAAGGAATCATATTTGGGGTTGAAATTTCCTGAGCTCCTTCAAGGCAAAATACACACCAATCAAAAATATCCAATGTGAACGTCATCCCCATGTGAATTAGTTCCACTGACGTACATAAAAAAAGAATGTGTCAAATTATGTTTTAAGATATTTTAGGAGCAGTAATATCAACTTGAAAATTAAGGAAAAGCCCTGAAGATGTCATACACAAAGATATACTTCTGAGTGACAGTATATCATTGGAAAAATGTTAAAAGGCCCAACAGAAGCAAACTTTTGGTATACCTTCAAGAAAACACTGCATTTTCTTTCTGTTTATTTTTATTCTTTTTTTTTATTTTTTAATTTATTTGTTTTTATTCATTTATTTTATTTTTTGCCCGGCGCCGAGTTTGAACTTGCCACCTCCAGTATGTGGGGCTGGAGCCCTACTCCTTGAGCCACAGGTGCCACTCTATTTTTATTTTCTTAATTTCAAATTAATAGGAGGGTACAAATTTTTAGGTTACAATGTTCTCACTTCCAAGGTAAAATTTAAGTTGTAGAAGAGCCCTTTGCCCAAAGGATGGGGTGAACATCCTTGCATTGTGCAAGTTACATAGGGGAGATCTCAGCAAATGCCCTTCTGCCTGTGCTTTCTCCCTTCTTACCCCTTTCCCGAGCTCAACTATTTGTGTTTTATCCTCAGCTACTCGGGAGGCTGAGGCAAGAAAATCGCCTAAGCCCAGGAGTTGGAGGTTGCTGTGAGCTATGATTCTACAGCACTCTACCCAGGGCAATGAAGTGAGACTCTGTCTCAACAACAACAAAAAAAAAATCCAGTGTTTTCAATACTGATGTGAAACCAATGTATAAATAATTACATGCTTATAGGAACGAGTAGCTGGGACTACAGGTGCCTGCCACAACTCCCGGCTATTTTCTTGTTGCAGTTTGGCTTGGGTCAAATTTGAACCCGCCACCCTCAGTATATGGGTTCAGCGCCCTACCCACTGAGCCACAGACACCACCGAACACTGAATATTTTCCCCCCATTCTTGAGATAAGAAGATTGTGTTTCAAGTCCATCCAGGTGAACACAACAGATGTAAAGTCTCCATCTTTTCTTATACTGAAGAGTACTCCAGGGTATACATAGACCACAGCTTGTTAATCCATTCATAGGTTAATGACCATTTGGGTTACTTCCATGACTTGGCAATTATGAATTGCAATCCCCTTACTAGCTATCTACCCAGAAGAACATGAAGCATTTTACCACAAAGATATTTGCATCAGAATTTTTTATTTTGGAGACAGAGTCTCAAGCTTTCACCCTGGGTAGAGTCCTGTGGTATCACAGCTCACAGGAACCTCAAACTCTTGGGCTTAAGCAATTCTCTTGCCTCAACCTCCCAAGTAGCTGGGAATACAGGCGCCTGCCACAACGCCCAGTTACTTTTTGGTTGTAGTTGTTATGGTTGTTTGGTGGGCCTGGCCTAGATTGGAACCCGCCGGCTCCAGTGTATGTGGCTGGTGCCCTAGAGCTACAGGTGCCGAGCCGGCATCAGAATGTTTATTGCGGTCCAATTTATAATTGCTAAGTCAGGTATGCTCTTTTTAAAAAATAAGCCATTATTGGCCAGGCACAGTGGCTCATGCCTGTAATTCCAGCACTCAGGGAGGCCGAGGCAGGTGGATTGCCTGAGCTCAGGAGTTCAAGACCAGCCTGTGCAAGAGTGAGACCCTGTCTCTTAAAAATTAAGTAAACAAATTAGCCAGGCATTGTGGCAGGCACCTATAGTCCCAACTACTTGGGAAGCTAAGGCAAGAGGATGGCTTGAGCCCAAGAGTTTGAGGTGGCTCTGAGCTACAATGCCACGGCACTACACCAAGGGCAAGAGAGGGGGATTGCCTCAAAAATAAATAAAATAAGCCGTGGTCTGTTTACTTGCTTTTTCAAATCATTAAGCAGATGCTTGAAGAATTTGCTGGATCAAAATAGGAAAAGCCAAATTAGTTTTGCTTCTGTAAAGAAGATGATAAAATTACAGTTGTTTTAATCAGGGTAGAGAGTGTTCTGTTATACGTTTCTTTTGCAGAAAACAAATATCCTTTCTAATTAAATGCTGCAATAAATAAACACAACATATTGCTGGTAAAATTCAAGTACTGGAAAGACTCAATATATCCATAATAACTGAGGAATACCTTGTGTGTAATAATAATAACAGTGGCGTAGCTCCCTAACATTGTATTTTCTTTGCTTCTTTTTTAATTTTTTTATCAAATCATAAACACATAGATCATGTATACATTAATGCATTTATGGGGTACAATGTGCTGATTTCATATAGAATTAGGAACACTTGCATCACACTGGTTAATATAGACCTCATCTCGTTTACTTAGTTATTGTGTTAAGACATTTATGCGCTGTACCAATAGATCCGACATGTACCCTTGCACTATGCACCATAGGTGCGATCCCACCATTCCCCCTCCGTAACATCGTATTTTCTATAAAATAAGAGAAATATTAGTAAGAGTTTTGGAACAAACATAGTAAGGGCATAATAAATAAACTCCACAGAGCATTCCGTTTTACTATTATTTTATTCACTGAAATAAGCTATCTCTATAGCTCTCTCTGTAGGCTGCAGATGGCAATAGTAAAAATGAATATTAAAGTAATATTTTAGAATTCAACTATCATGGAATAATTAATTACCTTATGGATTATTTGTACATAATATTAATTTAATTCTAAGAGAAACATTGGACATTCACACTCTGTACCGGGATAAAGGCCAGATTCAATAATATTAATTTAATTCTAAGAGAAACGTTTAATGTTTACACTGTGTACCAGTATAAAGGACCTATGAAATATTATTTACTGTAAGACGGACTTCACCTAATACAGGGGTCCTCAAACTAGGGCCTGCGGGCCACGTGAGCCCATGTGAATTGTATTTGTTTCCATTTGTTTTTTACTTCAAAATAAGATATGTGCAGTGTGCATAGGAATTTGTTCATAGTTTTTTTTTTTTTTTTTAGACAGAGCCTCCAGATCCTGGATAGAGAGCTGTGGCATCACAGCTCACAGCAACCTCCAATTCCTGGGCTCAAGCGAGTCTCTTGCCTCCGTCTCCCAGGTAGCTGGGACTACAGGCGCCCGCCACAACACCTGGCCATTTTTTTTTTTTGGTTGCAGCCGTCATTGTT
>CAUYRH010124526.1:0-15281 GCA_963574655.1 Perodicticus potto | reverse complement strand
GCTCACAGCAACCTCCAATTCCTGGGCTCAAGCGAGTCTCCTGCCTCCACCTCCCAAGTAGCTGGGACTACAGGTGCCCTCCACAATGCCCAGCTATTTTTTGGTTGCAGCCGTCATTGTTGTTTGGTGGGCCCAGGCTGGATTCGAACCCTCCAGCTCAGGTGTATGTGGCTGGCGCCTTAGCCCTTTGAGCCACAGGCACCGAGCCAGCAGTGATAGATTCTTGAGCAGCTTTTCCTTTATAATCACACAATATCCTTTCGTTCTATGTATTTCTGGCTTTCTTCATCTTAGGAAAGATTCCTTGTATTATGTCCTGAATGTTTTTTTCTGTTAGATAGGTAATGTCTGTTGTGTATTGTTTTATCTGTGTTAATGAGAGAATGACAATTATTCATATGCTGGACGTCTTTTTGGTGTTCTCTAAATATTCCTGCCCCTCTCTAAATGCAGTTGTCTCTACCATCTGTATTATATAATTTTCATAGTCCAACTCACCATGTCCCTGTATTTTATTAATAGCCACTCAACCTCTCCCATGTTTGAGTAGTTGTCATATATGCAAAATATCTTATTTTTGCTTCTTCCAATATTGCTGTCACCTCTTATTTTCCTTCTATTAGCTTTATTAATGTTCCTATGATTGGTTGTAATTTTTGAAATGTTTATGTTCTCTTAACTATTTGACAGTATAAAAGGGAGTCTCTCTAAAATTGGCTTTTGAAAATTAATAAAATTCTTTTCAAGACAGATGTTTTCATTTGCCTTTTAGGTTTTAGCCTCCCCTTTATTATGTTAAGTATTGTCTTTTCTAAGTGAGAATAATGTAATTTATGACCTGCTACTTTTTCTGAAGGAGAGGAGAGGGCTGTAAGGTAGGGTGCCACAGATAACCCCTCATTTCTGATTTTATTTTTTAAGAAATGGTCTTGCTCTGTCACCTGGCTGAAGTCCAGTGGCTTCATCATTGCTCACAGCAACCTCAATCTCCAGGGCTCAAGTGATGCTCCTGGCACAGCCATTTGAGTAGCTGGGACTGCAGGTGCACACCACCAAATCTGGCTTACTTTTCTATGTTTTGTAGAGATGATGGGAGGAGGGCATTTCACTGTGTTCTTCAGGCTGACCTCAAATGATCTCTCTGCCTCTCAAAATTTTGCTAGGATTACAGGCATAAACCACCATATCTCCTGATTTGATGTCTTAAAATCTCCTACTCATACTGAAATGCACTCTGCTGTGAGTATGCCCCCCATCAATATTCACAGCTCCTTCTTTTGGGGTGTCATTTTCTAACTCAGGAAGAGGATTATTTGAATCCTCACGTAAGTCTGAGAGGGAATTAATCAGTGAATTTTTATAGCTCATAAGAATTTTTAATGATACAATTAAAATTTTAATTATTTACCTGTTTACTTCTCAGTCCCTACCATTCGGGAGCTACCCACAGCATTGCCATTTCCCATTCTTTCCCACCAAGTCCAGATCTAGATAAAACAAAGATGTCATCCTGTACAGCCCCTCCTATACCCTTGGATATTCCACCAATCTGAAGTGCGGAATTAGCCTCCCCAAATGTATTCTCTACATGTGATTATAATCAGAGACTCTGGACTCATACTGTTTCAACTGATTTCATCTGTGTCCCTTGGATGGGTTGTTCACCTGTGTGTGCCTCACAGCTATTACTCCATCTGTAAAGCAGGCACACTTCTCATAGCACCTGCCTTATAGGACTGTGCAAGAATTAAATGAACTAGTATGCATCCAATACATAGGATTTCTTCACATGATAAGCATTCATGAGCTCCTTGCACCCCTATATTATTACAAGAAGAAACTTACCAATTAGACATCACAGAAAAATTTTATTTTAGAGCTTATGCATGCACCTAGCTTGAAATCCAGAAAGTCAAGAATATGCCTTAGGCATCCTTCTGAATTTGAAAGAAAAGTCACTGTATTGCAGATACTTTTCATGCTTTAGGACGTAAGGTTTTAGCTGCTACCTGTTTTCAACACTAATAAAGTTTAATATTTGTTCATTGCATTTATTTGGTATGGTTTCAGGGAGATCAGTACATGAATATGCCTTTTTTTGCCTTTGAGTAGAGTTCAACTTTATTCTTATTCCAGGAATTTGTGTGTTTTCTTGTTTTTTAAAAAAGTCAAGAGATGTTGCCATAAATCAAAATAAAGATATCACTTGAAATCCCACCAGTCGGAATTAGCTACCGTCAACAATTTAGTGAACATCTTTCCAAGCATTGTGTGCGCACAAATGCACTTGCCCACACACACACACACACACACAAGTCTATTGTTGTGAATACGCTCTTGCATCCTCTTTCTTTTTTCCACAAAAAGTTATGAATTTCTTTCTGTGTAAAGGAATACACAATTTTAAGTGGATGTATATTATTCCATTCAATAAAAACAATCTCACGACAGAAATTCAGATTTTAGAAGATCTTTTTTTCCTGCATACTTTGTCTGGTGACATCTTTAATGGTGCAATCCCAGTTGTGGAACAAGGCATCAGTTCTGTGCCTCTGTCCATTTAATGCGCTCTTTGAAAGTGCACTTTTTGTCCAAGAAGCTGATAGGTCTCTTCTTCCTTAACAGAGAACTCACATGCTCCTAAGAAATGACAACTTCGGCCAAAGCAAAGATGAGTCCATCTTAAACCTGGGACAAAACATATTTTCTTTCTAAAAAAAAAGAAAAATTCTTTCAGGGGAATTCTGAAGTATTAAACGGATGGATGGAGGGTACTGAAAGAACAATTACACTAATCGTTCTCTGAACTGTACCCTACCACAGGAAGTTCTAAATATGAAATCCACTTGTTTAGCTAAAGCTGCACTTTCTTCAGCAAAATCGAAGGTTGTGGGCCATCAGGAATAGTAAGTCTCATCACTTGTCAAAAGTCCAGAGAAAAGACAGAGCTGTTGAAATCAGCTGGAGGGCAGAGAAAGGGAATTCTCAGAGGTCTGGTACAGAAGTAAAAACTCAAAAAAAAAAAAAAAAAACTTTAAACGTCTACAGCTTCCTTTTGTATTTATGTACATTTCTATTTCTGGAAAGTTTGGGAAATTAATGAGCTGACCTGCAGTGTCTGTGTTAACGACTCCTAACCATACAGCGGTGAATCATCATGTGTGCTCTTTCTGTCACGTAAGTTCATCACAAAACTCTCTTTATATGTTGCATATTTTGAAGGTACAAATTTGGTAATATTTTTGTTCTCTTTTTTCATTTTACTCATGCAGGAATATTCTATTTCCCTGGTAGACATTTATCAGACAGATTATACTGTGTTGCAAAGAGAGATGACTCTGCTACCATTTCTCTACATGTTAAATTGATAACCCTGAAAGAGTAACTGTGGATATAAAATGCTCAGTGAAAGCACTAAGGTAAAATGACCTTTTTTCCTTTGGGTGTTTGCCCAGCTGCAGGATCGCTGGGTCCAATGTTGGTTGATTTATTTTGTGTAAGAAATTTTGTAAACAAAACACATGTACCCCCTAATATTCTGAAATTTAAAAAAAGACCAATATGGTAGGGAGCATACCAACTAATACTCTTCTTCTCTGTTAACAGACATTATTGTACTCTTTGAAAAGTATTTTAGCTGATTCTGGTGCCACTCTCAGGTTCTCTTTTTTCCCCGACTCTACCAAGAAAAATAAATGTGAAGTTATCCAAATAAAGTAAAAGCAGGTTTATTTGGATTCCACTTATAGTCAGATTTGCTATGACACTTATTGTGAAAACATGTATTTCCTGCTACTCAATTGAGGCATTAGGGAGTAATTTAAGCATACTGAAAATGTTATGCACAGTATTTGTTTATACATGATTTTATCTGAAAGAAATATGAGGTGATGGCAGAAAACCCCACGCAGCCAAACACAACTGAGTAGAAATATAAGAAATGCATGTCCATTTCAAGTCTCTACAGCTCCTCCATTCATCACGTGTTAGGAGTCACGCCCCTCTGCATCTGGTCTGTCAACTTTCTTTCTGATGTCAGATAACCCCACTTCCATCATGTCACATCACTCCCAAGGTACAGCACTGTCCACTTCCTTGGGCAAATTTCAGGTCATTTTCAAGGAAAGTACCATAATTATGGCAGTATTTATGAACTTCCTGTCACCATTTATATCAGTTTCCTGTCTTTTGATTTAACGTGTGACTTATGAAGTTTTGAGGTGCTGTGCCTCGACCCCATTTTTCCCCTGAGCCCTGTGGATTTTACTATGTGATTTTGCAGCGGCATCATCATCTCAAGAAATGTCTATGTCGTGTTAGAGCCAAACTCACCTCGCAGGATCCCACCCTGACTCCCTCATTGGTGATGTTGGTTAATTGTGTCCTCCAGGTTTCTTCATTCCTAAATTACTAATTTTCTCTTCCCATACTCCATTCATAAGAAGAGGGTCACTAGTCTAGCCCACGCTCAAGAAGAGGAAATTAAGTTCTGCTTCTTACAGGAAAGAGTATAAAGGAATTGTGGGTATATGTTGAAACCATCACAATAATTAATAAGTATTTGGGGAGTCATACTTTGAGGCTATGAAAACATCTCTGCTTCTCCTTAAAGCTTTGCACACTACCTCCTTATTTCTGGACTGTAGTTGGGGTGGGGTGGGGGGCAGGAGGAGGGAGGGTACTTGGTGTGACCTCACCTATTGTGCACAATGCAATGGTACATTTCAGATCTATTAAGAGTAGAATATAAATGTCTGACCACAACAAACAAGTAAGTGAGGGGATGGTTATGTTAATCAGTTTGATGTAAGCATTCCACGTTGCATAACAAATGAGCACTCTATACCCCATAAATGTACACAGTTATGATTTAATAAAAATAAACAAATAAAAATTAAACAAATAAATAATTTAAAAAGAAAGCTTTGCACACTAATTTTAGCATGCACCAATGTATCTAACCCATTGCAATTGTTTCTGTAGTATTCAAAGAGTGATTTCCATTTCTCTCATTCCTTATACATTTATTACTTGGAATCTTTCTGTAAAAAAAAGATGTGTTCCTTATTCTCCAGATTATTCATTTAATCATTTATTTCTATCAGCATGGACTTCTGGACATTTGTTTGTGACATAATGGGAAGGGCACGTCACCCTTGTGATTTTCTTCCCCCAAATCCCAAATCATGACAAAACATCAAGGGAACTCAAATGAAGGAACATTCATTTAATTATTTGCACACTACTCTTCAAAAGAGGCAGAATTATGAAGGGCAAGGAGAGACCAAGAAACATCAGATTGGAGAAGATGAAAGAGGTATGACAACAAAATGCAAGATGTTCTTAACAGGACCCTGAGAGAGAAAAGAACATAGGCAGAACAACTAGGTTAATCCAAATAAGGTTCTGTGTTAATAAATAGCATTGTAGTCATGTTAATTTCTTAGTTTTGATAAATATATATCATGTTGAAGTAAGATGGAAACTTGAGTGGAACCCACATGAAAAATATACGAGAACTCTCCTTACTTGCTCTTCTGCTCTTCTATAAGAGCAAAAATTTTTTGAAGGTGGAAAGACCTTTAAAGCAATATAGGGATGTCAAATGGGGATGCCAATCCTTCCTTCACAGGGCTTTTCGGGGGTTACGGTGCAAAGCACTTAGAAAAGTGTTTCACAGTAAGCGCTATGTAATCATGCATTGTTTTGTTTGTTTGTTGTTGGTACCTAATTCACGTCAGGGGCTGTACATAAAAAAGTTTTCTTTAATCTTTGAAGCAATCTTTAAAGGTTTTTTTTTTTTTTTTTCCTATTCTAGAACTAGAAGCTTAGAGAACTTAAGTCCCGTAAAGGTCCAAAGGTTAATGGCTGGTAACCGCAGAAGCTGAGTTTAAAATCTGATCTTCTCTGAACCTGAGAGCCCATGCTGCCTTGCTGGAGAATGTACGGAGATGTTACTGATTATGGGTCAGTTTGTATGACTTTTTCCACGGCTTTAAATTTGGAGGAGAAGTTGATGGAAAGGAAATTTTTTTTTTTTTTTTTTTGGAGACATAGTCTCACTTTGTCGCCCTCGGTAGAGTACCGTAGCATCACAGCTCATAACAACCTCCAGCTCTTGGGCTCAAGCGATTCTCTTGCCTCAGCCTCCCAAGTGGCTGGGACTACAGGAGCCCACCACAACACCTGATGTTTTGTTGTTGTTGCTGCAGTTGTCATTGCTGTCTTAGCTGGCTAGGGCCGGGTTTGAACCCGCCACCCTGGGCATATGGGGCCGGCGCCCTGCCCACAGAGCCACAGGCGCCTCCCAGAAAGAAAATTATTAAGAAGTGAGTAAAATAGGCACAGTACATATGATGTGTTATATTTAGGGGATGACAGTGGGATGGATGATTGCATTTATTTTTAATCCCTTTCCATTCTTAGATTTTGTAGTACGTAGGTCACTATAGAAGTTTGGTGGCAGTCTGTGTTATGGTCCATTATTTCACGTCCAAGACACACAGTCAACAGCATCCTTTCTGATTATTGGTGTTGCTGGAAGGGCTTTATTTCCATCTACACAGGTTTTATATCTCTCAATGTTTGTGTATCTCAAAACTTTCATAATGACCCACATGTCCTCCTTATCTGTCTTTGCATTCAGTGGTAAAACAGGCACAAAAACATTTCCTATAACATCCTCATCCACACAGAACTTGGAAACAACTTCTAAATAAAAGCACAGCTGAGTGACCTCTACTAACATTACAGCTCTACAGTAAGTGAATTCATTTGACCATCAGTATTCTTAGCCCCAATGACCTTGTAAAATATTATGGCTATGCCACAGATTTCTATGATAATAATTTTGCATCGTAGGACTCACATTTTAAATGTTTCTGAAATCACGATGCACCTTTCAATCTATGGGCATACTTCATGTACATTTTTCAATATTTTCTCCCTGACATTAGCTGTTCTTTTTTAAATGACAAGCATGATTATCAGTGGTGCCACCAAATTTAAAAAAGAAAGAAAAAAAAAAACCTTGTATGTCTGTCATTCTCCCCCTTGTCATTGTCATTGCTTTGTTTCTATGTGGTATAAAAGCTGAACATAAATGTTAAATTCACCAGCCTATCCTTCTCTCTAGAAACTCTTGAAGTCCATGTAACAATTTTCTTTGTCTTCTCCATGTACTAAAAAGTCAGGGGAAAAGCCAGCTTTATGTGTAACTAAAATAAGCAATAGACTTTCATATCATAGTTCCAGTGTCAGAAGAATGACTCTCCATGCTAAGTATGACCCTCAGCGCCCCCCCAACCCAGAGGCTGCTTCCCACGGTTGAGTGTCCAGAGAGCTAGGACAGTGTGACGTGATGCAACAGCAGAAACCTTGGCTTTACATCCCCCCACCTCCGCTCCCCCTGCCACTGTGTGGCTCTGACCAAGTCTCTCAACTGCCTGGAATCTCAGTATCCCCCTCCACAAAATGAAGATGCTGATAAACATATCTAGGGGTTCTTACTAGGACTAAAGACAATAATAAATATGAAATGCCTGGTGCAATGCCTAATATGCCTGAGAGCGCTATGCGAATGTTAATGTCATTTAATTCTAGTTAATATCACTTTATTACTGCTCCTGAAGTGAGCGTGTCTATACACATAGAAACAAATTTTAAATAGATTGAAAATTAGTTTTAGAATAAAGCTTAAAATCATTTGAGCTCCACAACTAAACTGGAGCAAACCCCAAAAATTCAAAGTGTGAATATTGATCCAAGGTGATGTTCAATATAACTGAATTAATGTTACGTCTTTTTTGTTCAATTACATAAATGATCTAAAAACTAGTGATTGAAGACTTGCAATAATACTGATAACCAAATAACAATTTCTTGAGTATTTGGAAAACAGCTTTCATTACAGCAAAACCTTTTCTCTTTGGAGTATAATCTCAACAGGAAGAGGATCACCCACCAGGAAAGAACTTTATTGTTTAAAATAAATAATAATGATATTTATTATTGCTGTTATATTTAATAGTTAACAGCGATTAACTTCATTTGCTCAGAGTTAATAGCAACAACTACCCTAAATGGCACATAGTAATTCATAGTTATCATACTAAATGGTAAATATTATTATCTCCATTTTAAAACTGAAGAAAATGAGAGATAGAGAGGTTAACAATTGTCCAAACTGAAAAGTAGGGTAGAAGGAGTCGACAGCTGGTAGGTCTATTCCAGGTTTCCCATTTTAACTACCAGGCTGGAAGAAGACATTGTTGGGTCCTAGCTATCTCCAGGAACTGTCCAGCAATAGCTCTGTACATGATCTGACATATTTTAGTTCAATGATATGGAAACCGTAGAACTGAAAGGTCATATCTCGGCAACATGTGTTTTTGAAGGCAAAATTGAAAAAGACTAAGAAACTACAATTTCCTCATTCTTGAGACCCCAATAGGGAAGAAAGCTCAGACAGTGTTTAACGTCAACAGTGAACCAGGTGTGGTGGTTCGGTCTTGTCACCCCAAGAGTTTGGAAGGCCAAGGCAAGAGATGGCTTGAGCCCAGGAGTTCAGGGCTGCAGTGAGCTAAGATCACAGACCTGCACTCCAGCAAGACTCTGCCTCTAAAATAGTAATAATAATCAACAGCAGAGAATTAAGCCATGTGATGGGGCTGACAATGAGTGGAATAGAACTACTAACCCAGTGGTCACAATAGTCATAAATAAACATCTGTGAATCCTTGCGGATTCACTTTTCCAAATGGTTCCAAATGGTTTATAGAGATGCACATAAACGCAAAACTGGGGCCACAGATGACCGCATCTTCTCTTGGTTGGTTTTGCAAGTTGGTCAATTGCTAATAATTTAATAATTGTAGCAATAATTAGCTACTTTCATGTCCCCTTAAAGCTTTTTTTTTTAGATGTCTGATTTTATTTCTAGTGCAGATTCTTTTTTTTATTAAATCATAACTGTATACATTAATGCATTTATGTGGTACAATGTGCTGATTTAATATACAATTTGGAATGCTTGTATCAGCATTCACCTCACTTAATTATTGTGTTCAGACATTTATACTCTAGTCTTAATAGATTTGACATGTACCCTTGCAATATGCACCATAGCTGAGGTCCCACCAGATACCCTCCCTCCACCCACCTTCTCTCCTCCCCTCCCCCTTTTCTTCCCCTCTTCATCCTGGACTATAGTTGTGTTTTATCTTTCATATGAAAGTGTGGGTGATTATATATTGGTTTCATAATAGTATTGAGTACACTGGTTACTTTTTCTTCCCTTCTTGAGATACTTTACTAAGAAGAATATGTCCCAGCGCCCTCAATGTAAACATAAAAGAGATAAAGTCTTCATGTTTTTTAAGGCTGCATAATATTCCATGGTGTACATATATCACAATTCGTTAATCCAATCACGGGTCGATGGGCACTTGGGCTGCTTCTATGACTTGGCAATTATGAATTGGGCTGCAATAAATATTCTGGTGCAAATATCTTTGTTGTAAAGTGATTTTTGGTCTTCTGGATATATACCTAGTAGAGGAATTGCAGGATCAAACGGCTGGTCTACTTTTCATTCCTTAAGTGTTCTCCAAACTTCTTTCCAAAAGGAATGTATTAGCTTGCATTCCTACCAACAGTGCAGAAGTGTTCTCTTTTGACCTTAAAGCTTTTTAAAGAGTCCATCCACTCAGAGGGGCTGAGACTGAGAATCCATTAACATAGCAAAGCATACTTGTTCATAGAAAGAACTTTGGGGGCAGATATTAATGGGTTCAAGATTAGCTTGACCACTTATTATCTATCAAGACTTAAGCATTTTATTTCTTTCTTCAGATTTTTACTTCCTGCTCTTTCAATTGAAATAGCAATACTTATCCCTCAAGTTTACTGTGATGATTACACAAGGAAATGCTTGCCAAGCACTACACAGTAGGTAGTGGTAAAAATAAGTATTGTTATTATTATTGTTTTGCTTTCATTCTATTATTGACATCTTTTTGCTGCAAGCATGAACTCCTTTCAAGTAACCAGTCATTGCTTTTTATTTTTTATTTTTTGGACTTTTTTAAAATTTCAAAATATTAAGGGAGTGCAAATGTTCCTGGTACATGGGTAGGCTTTATAATGCTTCAGTCAGGGCTATAAGTGTGCCCAGTACCCAGAGAGTGTTCATTGTTCCTCCCTAGGTAGGTTTTTACCCCTCCTCTCCCTCTTGATTTCTGCTGATTTTTTTCTTCTTTCTGCATCAGTGTGCGCCGATCAATTAATTCCAAATTGTTAAAGAGTATATGTGGTATTTGTTTTTCCATTCTTGAGATAATTCACTTAGGATAATGGCCTCTAATTGTTTCCAAATTGCTGCAAAAGACATTAATTCTTTTTTTTTTTTCTGCAGCTAAGTAGTACTCCACACTTACAGTAGAACCTCTGTAAGTTGACCAGCCAAGAGACTGTAAGAAACTGGTCAACATATGGACGTGCTCAATGTAAGGAACCACCTCCTCAAGTTGACCTAGTTTTCATAGACTGGACATGCACCACATGTACATGTAAGTACAGAGACTGACAGAATGCATATCGTCTGGAATATCTTGAGTTCATCTGATGGTATTTGGAAGTCACGGTGAAATAATGGTACAAAAGGAGAGAAAAGCAGCTTGGTTTAGTAGTCATGCCAAGTAATTCAGCACTTTGGGAGACCAAGGCTAGAAGATTGTGTGAGGCCAGGAGTTCAAGACCAATGTGAGAAAGACCCCACCTCTGTAAAAAAATAGAAAAATTAGATAGGTGTGATGGTGGCTGCCTGTGGTCTCAACTACTTGGTAGGCTGAAGCAGGAGGATAGCTTGAGCCCAGGAGCTTGAGACTACAGTGAGCAATGGTAACACCACTGCACTCTAGCCCCCCATGGCAAAGTGAGACTCTGTCTCAAAAAAAGAAGAAAAAACAAGAGGAGAGAGAAAACTATAATGTGCCCCATGGTGTTGAGTGGAAAATAATGGCATTGGTTTTTATCATGATTTTAGATACATAAAGATAAATAGAGAAATATGCATGCATAAGTGGTTTATTTGTATATTTCCTACCTCTATCTGCTGAAAGGGCCTGGAAACAATGAAAATTCAATAGCGGTCAGCACAGTTGGCACAAAGACTGTTGTTTGTTCTCTAAATGAGGCTGGAACACCTTGAAGACAGGGATGATTCCAGGATGGAGCAGAGTAAGTACATGATAAACCCAGAATATCATTTTTGTACTAGAAATCAAGGAACTGTTTAAAAAGTAATAGGAACATGTCAAGATGACATGAAGGTCAGCCTGAAGGGGTTCCCACTGGTCTACTAGAGAACAATCTACATGCAATTAATAATAGTTACGGATTGTAACCAACTTAACAAAATAGGAAGTCTTAACCCCCTAAGTAAACGAGTGAAAAAATCGTAAGTTTGGTGAGGACGATTATTTACACAATTTCAAAATACCCCTGTATAAACTCCTACTAATTATAAATTGGACAACAGTGAATTTACAATGAAGTAACCTAAAAAGTACCACTTTAACCTAGTGATGAAAATGAAACAGAAACAGGGAGGAGACCAGTCAAAATTGTACGCCACCTGATAGGATGCAATGACAGGAACAAACACCAACTTTGTAATGTTCTTGCCAAAGAAACGTGAACTGAATATAAACATTATGAAACATTGCACAAACCCAAAAGATATTCTACAAAGTTATTGATCTGTACTCTTCAAAAGTGCCCACATTGTAATAATCAAGGAAATAGTAAAAAAAAAAAAAAAAAAAAAAAAAAAAAAAAAGTGGTCCAGACTGCAGACTAAGCACGTGACAATTGAATCCCTGGTTCTAAACAGGATCCCTTTGCTATATAGAACATTTGTCAAAATTGAATAGGGTCTGAGCCTAGGTGTGTCAATATTACAGTGTGAATTCCCTGATTCTGGTAGTTGTGTTGACTATATATAGGAGAATGACCTTGTCTGTGGAAAATTCATCTCAAGGGTTCAGGTATCATGGGACATCAGGTAAGCAACGTATTCTATGTTTGTTCAGGGGATTTCCAGATTTTCTGTATATTTATAATTATGTCAAAATTTTTAAAAAAAGACTCAAGGATGACATTAAAATGTCAATGACATGCTTTTTAAATAAACAAAATAACAGGGGTGAATGCTTGTGATAGTTAATTTGCCACAAGAAGATCATGGTACTTGGATACTTGTTCAAACATTATTCTACACATTTCTGTGTAGGCATCTTTTAGATGGGGTTAGCATTTAAATTGGAAAATTTTGAGTAGATCAGATCTTGTATTTGTTAGGCTTTAGAGAAAAGGCTGAGGTAAAAGAAGAATTTGGCTAGCAGACTGTTGGCAGATTCAAGCTGCAACTCTCTCTCTCTCAATATATATATATATCAAGAGTAAAAATCCATACACACACACACACACATGATATACTCATATATATGCACACAGGATATACTCTCAAATATATGTATGTGTATAGATATACACACAGAGAATATATCCATATCCATATATAATGGTATGCTCATGTTTATATATTCATACACATGAGGTCATTCTATTAAGTTTGTGAACTCATCCTAGAGCAAGCACTACATTCCTCATTGCTAAAGAACTCTGCAGTCACCTTTGAAATACTCCCCTTGGGAAGATATGCACCGATGCCAGAACCTAGAATACCCTTCAAAGCAATTTTGGAACTCTTTTTTTTTTTTTTGTAGAGACAGAGCTTCACTTTGTCACCCTTGGTAGAGTGCCGTGGCGTCACACAGCTCATAGCAACCTCCAACTCCTGGGCTTAGGTGATTCTCTTGTCTCAGCCTCCCGAGTAGCTGGGACTACAGGCGCCCGCCACAATGCCCGGCTATTTTTCTGTTTTGCCGAGGCCGGGTTTGAACCTGTCACCTTCGGTATATGGGGCCAGCGCCCTACTCCATGAGCCACAGGCACTGCCCAATTTTGGAACTCTTTTTTCTGAAACCGCCATTGAAGCTATCATCATACAAGGTCTGACAATTAAGTGCACAAACTCATCCTCGAAAAAATGCTACATACCTCATTGCTGAATAGTACAATGGCCACAGGAAGTACCTCAAAGGTTACCATAGTGATATTCAGCATAAAATAGGTAGCACTTTTCCTAAGATGAGTTTATGAACTTAGTTATCCAACCTCATATACATATATAAAATCTATCTCCTATGTTCCATTAATTGTTTTCCTAGAGAACTCTGACGAATACACTGCAATTCTTCTCTAAACTAATATTATTGTGTGAGAATTCATGCTCCATATTGAGCAAACTTTAAAATATTCAGGAGAAGACAGAAAATTAAATTTTAGTGTGAAATACCTCATTAATTAAATATTGACTCATGTTTTTGTAAAATAATGTACAATACAGAGCAGACACATCCACACACCAGACCCAGTCTTTCAGATGTCAGTTTGTAGCCTCTACCCCGTGGCTATCACATGCACAGCTTTGCCAGCTTTGGGCACCACCACAGCTGGAGTGTTGGAGAGGAAAGCTGGTGGCCAGGGCTCAAGCATCAGGCAGTTGCTTCAACCTGACCCGCTCTTTTTATCGTGTGTGTGTTTCTTCTGTATTAGTTTTCTACATAAGGCTTCCTTTGACAGAAAAGCTTTCAAAGCTGAATTTTCAAGATGTTAGAAAATTAATGCTCCAAAGAGCCACCATCAAACTCTGCTCAAATGGCTAAACCTCACAGAGCCCTCTGAACCTTTCTCTCACTCAGCACCCTGAGAGTACCAGTTTTCATTCTGTCTCCATGAATGTGGTCATCCCACTGCAGGGCCATCTCCCATCACACACAAAGATCCTTGTCTAAGCCTTTAGAACCTCTCACTTTGTCCTGGGCAGGATGGAATCTTGGTGTTTGTATGTGCTGAGATTGAGTGAAAAACTAAAATCAGTGACTATTTGTGGGGAATCTTCAATCGCACAGTGGTGTCAAGGAGGTCTCTGCTGCCCATCTTTTTCTCTTGACTATTTCTCCACAGTCCTAGTCTTGTACCTCATCAGCTACTGCTAGGGTCCTTTCCATATTCTTGCTTCGTGTTGGCAGGCAATAAACAAGATTCTTAATAATCAAGGTCTAAGAAGTCTACTTGGTTAAAGAGGAGGCTTGGTGGACAAGGTCTAGGAAAGTGAGTACACCAGGATGAACAGTTTGGACCTTAAAGAAGGCCAGTGCAGGGATAACATATCAAGGGGACAGTCCAAGAATGAGGTAACATTACAAACTTGATAGTCAAGCATCCTGACTGGTGAGTCTCCCGAGTGACTTGCCTGTATGTGTCAGAACAATGGAAAACATCCTACCAGCAGGGAAGGAGGAATTTGGCAGTCGGGGAGGTTAAGGTGGGTATTAGAACTCCAAACAAGTATTTGGGTGGTTATGGTGGAACTCTAGCTCTGGAATAACCCTAGAAAATCAACTTTACAAAAGAAGGCAGTCGATGGTCGTGGAGAAGTGATTAATTATCAAATCTGCAGCATCTAACTGGCCCAGGAGGTGGGGAGTGTGACAGTCTGGAGGCCACGTTTCTATCCACGACTCTCATCAGCAGGGTCTGGGTCAAGCTGTTGGTAAGAGATTGGGGTGGAAGTTAGGATTTGGAAAGGCACGTGGGTGGAAACAAAACAAGAGCCGAGTAGCCTCTGGCAACCATTCTTCCCTATAGCATTCAATATACAACTAATTACTTTTTAAAGCAGGTCTCTTTTCCCTGGAAAGATGTGCAGCCCTGAGTCTGTTATTATTCTATTTACAGATATGTTATGGTCCTCAATGCACAGCCCAACACACAGCCTGGCCCCCACTCACTCCTCTCCAATACTCCCCCATGTGCACCAGGCCAGCAAAAAATATTTTACTTTGCAAACTCAGATATGCAAAAAATATCTTTCATCTTTGTATTCTTCAAAATAAATCTAACTTTGTACAAAGTGTTACCGCAAGAAAGACAAATTCAATCTCAATCTTTTTTTTTTTTTTTTTTTTTTTTTTGTTACAGAGCCGCAAGCTTTCACCCTGGATAGAGTGCCATGGCATCACAGCTCACAGCAACCTTCAATTCCTGGGTTCAAGCGAGTCTCCTGCCTCCGCCTCCCAAGTAGCTGGGACTACAGGCGCCCGCCACAACGCCCGGCCATTTTTTTTTGGTTGCAGCCACCATGGTTGTTTGGC
>CAUYRH010124523.1:0-10796 GCA_963574655.1 Perodicticus potto | reverse complement strand
ATTTATTTTTTGGATGGCAGCTGAATGTAAATCACAAAGAAAGACAAGCACATTAAAAAAAGAAAAAGTATCCAATGTATACACCCCTAATATGAGGCAAATTTATATCTTTCAAGTGTAGGCTACAGCCCACTTATTGCACAAGAAGATAGGGAAAGGGGAGGGAGAGGGAGAGTGGGGGGAGTGAGGATAGAGGGCGGGACCACACCGGTGGTACATATTTGAAGGGTTAGGAGAAAACTTCTAAATACGGATCAAAATTGCTCTCACAAAGTAATGAGAAAGTTTCTTGAATGTTATCACAATCAGGTTGACGAAAATATCTTTGATTGTATCTGAAGCCCGTACACTGTACCCCATGACTGAATTATTGTACACAGATATGATTTAATAAAAAAGAAAATATAAAAAAAAAAAATTGCCACTTCTTTACATTTCTTCCTGGGATGGGGTGGGGAGCTTTTGTGAATGATGAACTTCATTTGGTGTAATTATGGAACTCTCAGCGAGTAATATGTTTAATTAAATGTTGTCTTCCTATTTGAACTTCTTTCCTGTGATGTTGCTTTCAAAAAGGCAGACTAAATATGTACCAAATCAAGGTGGTCTTTTGCCATAGGACAGGCCAAACTCAAGTCTTACTGAGCTGAGCAGAGCATGCTATCTTTGGAGCTACCCTAGAACCAGGACATGCCATGTTGTTCCCACGGCAATCCCATCAAAGACACCGAAGACCTCCTTTTGTTTTGAGTCCAGCTTATTGTAGTCTTGTTTGTCTCCAAACCCAACCCCTTCCATACATTGCTCCACCCTAAACTCCTTACAGTTCTTCTATGGCCTCCAGCTTTCACAAAATATTCCAACTGCTCAGAAACACCCTTGCCAAGCTGGGTTAGCTTGTGAACAGCTCATTGTCTTTCAAGATTGAAACTGCAGAGAGACCTTCTTTCACCCAAGCAGGTGACTGACTTTGCAGAGAACAGGGACAGGTCACCAGGCCTAGAATGCCTAATTGTTCTGACCTGCTGTCAGATTCTCTTTTACTCTACTAGCTTGTATTTTAATGTTTTATTTGTCCTGTGTTTGGGATGCCCAGTATTTTCAACTGGCAAATGTTCAACTAACATTTTCAGAATGAATGATAAAACAATGAATAATTGAAAATCAATAACAGATCAGAGATGATAAATTATAATAGATCGAAGACTAAAACTGACCACTGAAATAGTAGTTTTACAAGAGAAATTGTAGCTGTTAACTTAAACATTAGGGGCAGGTTTATCTGATTCTGTCACTGGGAGCTTTGCTAGTTGCCTTGAATAGCAGAAACAGCAGTGGGCACACTAAAAGCATTGACTTAAGCATTAAACAAGGTATCCAGGTAACAAAAACATTTATTACACTAATAATAATACACTAACGTATTATATACCCTAATATTTTGAAATGATAATAAGAAATTAATAAGCAATAGGTCTCACTAGAAGTTATGGAAAGGAAGGGATCAAGTTAGAGGTAAAGAGAAGAGAAAAATTGGCAAGTGGAAATTAAATGTGTAAAATAGCTACCAAGAACATAGGTAACAAGGATCCTAAATAGGATAAAATGTTATTTTCTCTGCAAAGATGCATGTAATGCCAATTATAAAGGTTGACATTTACTGAGCACTTACAAAGTGCCAGACAATGTATGTAGATGACCACATTTACTTCTCTCTAAGACTCCATGAACTAGAAAGTAATATTATCCTCTATTTTGTATGTGTAAAAAAGAGGTCAAGTACCTGGCTGTTGGCAGTACATGGCAGAGCTGGGATTTGAACCCAGAGCCCATGTACTTAACTGTGTTATACTAAAGATTAGACTCTGGGAGTAAAATCACCCAAAAGAAGCAGCATCACAGCAGGAAATGCTGGGCTGGAGGAAGGAAAAGGAAACTCCTTTGAGTGTCTCAGGGTTGGAAATGAGTGGACACATATGCCTAGATTGTATATATAAGACCATGCATAGAAATGTTGTTTAAAGATGGGAAATAACTAAAATATGTACAAATAGCACTTTGGTTAAATCAGTTATTTTAAAACTTTATAATGCAGCATAAACAGCCGATAAGTTTCCTTTACATCAGTAATAATCTATGAAGTAGTTTTCCATCTAGTCACATGGAAGGTGTTTGTGAAAATGCAGGTCACTGAACAGTAAGTGTGGTGTGGTGTCATAATTCCATTTAAACTGATTTTATATGTATATAAAAGCAGGCTAATTCTAAAAGGATACACAAACCATGCTCCTGGGATTACCAAGGGGCAACAATGACACTTTCTCTTTCTACTCTTCCATGTATCTTAGATTATTTGGTTTTTTAAAAATTATGTAAATGAGTTAATTTTGTAATGTTTAGAAAAAATAAAGCTGTACTAATTTTGGAAAAAGGTAAACTCTGATGTTGCTGGGTAGCATTCTCAGTATTCCTGTGCAGTGTATAAATATAACTTTTTAGGTGGTGTATGCACACATGCACGAGTTTCATCAATCAAATACTTTTCTATGATCTTTAAATTGAGAGTGCCAAAAAAAGTTGAGAGATTTCCTAGCTCTGTACAGGAAATACTTGTTTCAAAAGTAGGAGATGTGGGTGGCAGAAATAGGAACGAAAAAGATATAGTATGGACAGTGCAACCGACTAACTACTTCAAAGTAGCGCTTGTTACTAATAATAGATGATTATTAGAAGAAGCATTGTGGCAAAAACTATTTTATCAACCACACACAGCGGTGATCCTTAGGAATGGTTGTTGTGATCTTTGTTGTAAAATAAAATGGATCACTGAGAAGTAGTTGAGATGCTCAGTATGTCAGTGTTTTGTTACGTGAAAGCAAAGGACGTCTCAGAAGCAGTGGTGAGGCCCTATTATTTTATAGTGTTTATGGTGGACATTGATGAGATCAATTTAGTGAGGAAAGGCAAAGTGTCAGTAAGATGGTCTGAGCGTTCTTGGATTTAATGTATGAGAGTGATGGAAATAGACCATCTTAGGAAGCTGTCCACCAAACTCATCACTGAAGCTTTCTGTTTGGCCCTCAGCAAAGTCAGATTCTCCTAATAAATTCTAAACTGCTGTGGAGAGGAGAGAAAGAAGGAGAGAAAGGGAGAGAAAAGCAGAGGAAGGGAGAGAGGGAGTGAGACAGAAGGAGAGGGAGGGAGAAAGAGAGCGACAAAGCCAGTGTACCTTAATGCAGATATATAAATAATCCTGAAAATAATCTTAGTACTGTTCTTCAGGTCTAAAATTTCCAGAAACACTACCTTTTGCCTTTTATTTGACAAAATTAACTAGCCTATTTGAGGAAGTTCCCTTTATGTTACTAACACACAGCAGATTACCTGATATGTCAGGGGACACAATGGCATAATTTTGCCCTCTGCACGGTTTGAAGGATGGTGGCTTCCCTACCTGGCTCTGGAATATTTGTATCTGATATCCATCTTCAAGTCTGTAGTTCAGCATTTTTTTCCCCCCATCTCATTGGTCATGGTGGGGTCTGAAGAAGGCGATTCTTTTAGCTGCAGCTTGACTCCTTCTAGGACTTTAACTCTGTCATTTTTTTTTCTTTTTTTAATTTTAACTCTGTCATTTTTAGTCATGTATGCTGATATCTCAGCAGGAGAGAAGGAGCTTCCATGGCTCACATCCAGTGGCTCTTAGAACCTGATCAATTGCTGTACTTGCAGCTAGAGTGTCATGAATGAATATTTGTCCTGGATCCCCAGAGGTAAAGCTGGCCCGTTAGCCAGGAAAGAGGGAATCCAAGGAGGTCATTTGAGAAATAACTGCTGCTTTGCCTCATCATGTCATGTCTGTTTGCTCTCATCTCTGAAGAAAGGTGTGCTGGCAAAAAGAACTGAAGTCCTTTGCCTGGCTATGGGCAAATGTATGAGTCATGAACATGACCCAGGATTCTGGTTCCATTCTGGAAAATGTAGAGGCTCATCTTGTTTTCAAGAGGATGGCAGGGTTGTAGGTATTTTTTGACTTCTACAGTGAAAGAAAAGACAGCAGCAACTGTGTCAGAGCTTACTACCCTTAGAGAGGCTCAACCGCTAAGATTTACATATTAGGTGCTGTGGTTTCTGGTTCATATTGCACCGGGTTGAGCCCTTCGAGCTCTGTCCTGGCCTCCCCACCTGCCTACTTGGCACCCAGTCCTGTGTCCTTGCTCTCCTTACAGCAGAGAAACTCAACATGGGTAACTACTGTGGTCAGGTCAGCTCTGGCTACAGTTATGAAATCAATGAGATCGGGCTTGATTTTTCAGACCCCCAGATGCCCTGATTATCCTGGCTGAGGCTAGAGTTCCCAACCTGGGAGGAAGAACAGGAAGAGGGCAGGCCCACAGAAACAACCAACCAACATGATTGAAAAAGGAGTAATTTGGACTTTTAAGTTCAATTTAATGTGTCTGTCTCCTACTCTCTCAAAATTCCTTTTGCAATGACAGAAAAAATATAAAACTAAGAATAAATTTATTTCGTGGTTGAAGAATTATGAAAGGTTGCTGTGAGCTGTGATGCCACAGCACTCTACCGAGGGCAACAAAGTAAAACTCTGTCTCCAAAAAAAATGAAAAGAAAAACAGCCTTCTTCCACACCCCAACTCAGGCCCTATGGGGACCCTAGACTTCTACACTAGTGAGGCTGTCATGCCTTGCTGGATGTCTTGAGAAAAGAAGGAGTGAGGGTCAAGACTCCCATCCTCCCCTGGGTTGTAATGGGGCCTCATGTTCTATCAACTGCGACATCAGCAGAGACCACAGGACAGCCTGGACATTCTCTATCCTGTGGTGACAAGGTGCCCTCCCATTCCTGGTGGGGTGGTGATGAAGGAGGCCTAGAGGAGGGTTAGGACCCTTATTACCAAGTCGTGATAAAGCCACCTCCACCATGGTGTCAATGGAAGCCATGAGGGAAGCAGTGATGATACAGTTCTGCCTCTCCCAGCTAGGGAAGTGTCAGCAAAAGCCTAGGTGGGGAGCTGGGAACCTTACCTCTGCCCAGTGATAATGAGGAGCCTCTCTTTCCCCAGAAATCAGTGGAGTTCAAGTGGGGCACATAGACTTCTATTCCTGCCCAATGGTAACAAGGCTGTACTCCTGACTTCTGCCAGAGTGGTGCAAAGGGAAGCTTGTGGAGATAGGGTTAAATAAAATCTGGAGTCCCATGACATAATACTGTGAGAGTCCAGATTTCAATTGAAAATCACTCATCACACCAAGAACCAGGAAAATCTCAACTTTAATGCGACAATTACAGATGCTAATACTAATATAACAAGAGATGTTAGGATCGTCTGAAAAGGACGTTAAATTTAACATCATAAGAACACTTCAAACTCAACATTGCCATAAACCAGTAATATCAGAAATCCACCTTTCTAAAATACTCCAAACAGCAGCAGCAAAATACATATTCTTTTCAAGTGTGCATGGAACATATATGAAGATTAGAAAATTTGTTCATGGGAGCAGGGGCAAGATGAAGCCAGCTTTCGACAGAAGCTCCTGTCCAGAGGGAAGGATAATGACGAGAAAGTTCCCAATAAAGCTAAAGATTGGGAGCCGAGCTGAGAGAGAAGAGTGATAACTCCATGTTACCTCTGCTGAGGCAAGCTGTGATTCCAAGGAAGCGCAAATTTGAGGTACAAAACTCATCCTGAAGAAAAAGAGTGTCCATCCCTTCCCCCAAGAGGAAGGTTTTTTTGCTTGCTATGAGATTTCTACAAGCAAGTAGTGAACTGAGGCCCTTTTGTCTCACCCCATGGGAGAGAATTGCTGGAAGCGTGAGCTGCTTCTCCAGAGGGACCCTGCAGTGAGCCTGGGCATTCTCTTGCCAGGCATGGAAGTTGAACAAATGTTTTTCCTGCCATTTTTAACTCCCAGTCCACTCTACCCCCACCCCTGGTGGTCCAGAAGCCTAACCCCTGCAGAGACTGGAATGTCTGCAGTTTATTGCCAGGACCAGACATTGCAAGGGTCATGGTAGTGAAGTTGCACTGTAATAGTGAGCCCAGCAGTAGTGTGGACAGACAAAGGTGGGAGGCAGTCGGGCTTGGCTCTGTGAAAGTGCAAATTAGCAGGAGAAGGAGGTTTGCAAGTCACGTGAGCCTCTGAAATGTGTTGCCAGAGCCACCACGTGTGACCCCTACTGCCTGAACTGCTGTCTCAGCCACCAATCCGGTCCCAGGAGCCATGGGAGCCATGGGAACCACCTAGGAGATGCACAGAGACACCTCCCATGAAGCTTCAGTGATAGCAGAGTGATTCTGCTGGGGTATAATTTTGGGGAGACATATTCCCAACTCTGAGGACTGGCAGAAGGAGCCAGACCTTACCCTATAGGGATACCAGAGCTGCAGAGTGACTGGGGCAAAGGTGTGGTGGTTGAGGGAGAAAAATATTTGCTGTCTTGTTATCCTCAGGTTTGGACTGAGCTCAGGTGGGATACTCCCCAGTTGCCATTGAATACCCGAGGTAGGCAGGCTTCAGCTCCCCCTGCCGGCAGGTGGCAGAGGGTAGTGGCGGCATTGATTTTCCTTTGACTCTGCAGGTGCAAAGCCCTGGCACATTTGCTTATTGAAGTGAACAGGGCCATGGCCCTATGGGATTACTGTGTCTGGGTATGAAGGAGGTGCAAGGTGGGGAAAGAGGCACCAGTTCCCCTGGTCCAATACTTCTACTGGGCAGGCCTTTCTGACTCCACAGACCACCGAAGTGAGCCACACCTGAGCTTCCAGTAGTCTCCTTTCATTTAGTTTCTGGAGACTTTTGAACTCTCCCACTTGAGAGTTGGTGCTGACTGGAACAATTGTTTGAAACTCTTGACCTGGGTCAATAATCTGAGGACCCTCCAAGGTGGTACAATGGGTGTGTTGTTGTGGGAAGGTTTGATTTTACTCATCTAATTCTTGCCCATGGTTGGCAGGTTGTCTTAGTTGCTTATATTTCTCCACAGCTGAGACTTCAACCCAGAGTCACTGATTCACTAGGATTGGACAGAGATCATCGGAATACAAGACAGAGTCACCTAGCCCCACTGCACCAAGCAGGTCCTCAGAGTCTCAGACTGTAGTACTGTATGGGTCCTTTGCAAAGCTGTAGGGGAAGAGCTATAGTCACCAGTCCCAGCTCTTTGGAAAGGGCCGGCTAATCACAACTTCAGGAGCCCCCAATCCAATTTCACCTTACCTGCTCATTTAGCCAAATGGTGAAAAATAATCATGGGGTAGAATCAGTGGAAAAACTCTGGCAATAGGAATAATCAGAGTAGATCAACTCCTCCAAGGAATGACAAAACAGACACACCAGATCTCATTCATAAAAAACGCCAGCGATATCAGAAATCGAGTTTAGAATTTGGATGGCAAATAAAATTAACAGAATGGAAGTAAATTTGGAATTAGAAATTTTAGGAATAATTCAAAAATTATCTCAAGAATTCAATAAATTCAAAGACAAAATCACCAAAGATTTTGACACCTTGAGAAAAGAATTTGCAGCCCTCCAAGATATGAGAAATACAGTAGAATCCTTCAGTAATAGAATGGAGTAGGCAGAATAAAGAATTTCTGACATTGAAGACAAACCTTTTGAATGCTCCCAAACACTCAAAGAGGAAGAGAAGTGGAGAGCAAAAATGGATCATTCTCTTAGAGAGCTATGGGATAATTCCAAAAAAGCTAATATTCGCCTTATAGGGAATTCCTTAAGGTGACAAGGTTGCTTTGAAAGGTCCAGGTGCTCTACTCCAAGAGATAATCAAGGAGAACTTCCCAAACATGGTAAGAGATTCTGAAATTCATATAACAGACAGGTTCAGAACCCCAGCATGACTCAACCCAAATAAAGGATCACCCAGGCACATTATAATTAAGTTTGCCAACATTAATATGAGGGAGAAAATTTTGCAAGCAGACAGATGTAAGAAAACCATAATCTACAAGGAGAAGAATATTAGAATGACTGCAGATCTCTCTGCTGAAACTTTTCAAACCAGAAGAGGTTGGTCATTGACCTTTAACCTCCTAAAACAAAACAACTTTCCACCCAGGATCCTGTATCCAGCTGAACTGAGTTTCATTTATGATGGAGAAATTAAATACTTTAATGAAATTCACATGTTGAAGAAATTTGCCATAACTAAAATATCTCTCCAGGATATTCACAGACATATTCTCCACAATAACCAGCACAATGCTCTACCACCAAAGTAAACTTGCTCAGAAACTTTTGATTAAAATCCAACTTCTGATCAGGCAGAGGCCCCTCAACAGAGGAAGAAAAACTGGATGGAATCGGACTCTATGAAGCCAAAGATGGGGAACTGAGCCAAGAAAGAAGTTTGGCAAGCTGTAACTCCAAGGAAGAGCATTCAAGAAAACAAGTTACAGGTACAAAGCCTATTGATTAGAGGATGGGAGACCC
This sequence comes from Perodicticus potto, assembly GCA_963574655.1. NCBI lineage: Eukaryota > Metazoa > Chordata > Mammalia > Primates > Lorisidae > Perodicticus > Perodicticus potto. Next base: position 2,318 of record CAUYRH010124523.1, on the reverse strand, counting down.
CTCCCCTAAGCAGGGGGCCTGCCACAGGCTATCTGTGAAGGAGAAGAGTAAAAGAGACCTCTCATTTTACCTTGCTAGGGAGAACCGCTAAACTCCAGGTCTCCTTCTCCAGGGAGGTCCCACTTATGAACTTAGACAATATCCCCCCAGGCATAAAATTGACCAGATATTTCCTCCCACAAGTCCAAACTTCCAGTCCACCCTTTCCCACTTGCATGGTAGTCTGAAGTTCTGCCCCCTGCAGAGCACAGAGTGTTTGGTCTTGTCCTGAGAGACCTGGGCATAGTGTGGACCACCAACTATCAGGACGGAATCTGTGACTAACAGGAAAGAAAGAGGATGTAGGAAGAAAGGGACACTCAGCAGGAGGAGGAGCAGTACCCTGGTTATGACTATGCCCGGCCAGTGGTAGTGTTGGCCCTTGGTTTGGGCTATGTCTGACAGGACAGGGGGCAGAAACCCTGGCTCTGACAGCACCCACAGTGGGAGAGTGGTTGCCCCATGTGGACTGAGTTTGGAAGACAGGGCTGGTCCCCAGCCCCTGCTGGGCCTGTGAGCAGAGGCTTGATAGGCATGGACTGTGACCTGAGAGCAAGGGTGTGGTCCCCTGATTCCAACAGAACCCATCTCATGTGGAGCTGGTGAGCAGAGGCTTACCAGGCTATGGGTGGAGTGTGGTGTCCTGACTCCAACAGAGCCTGTGAACAGAGGCTTCCCAGGCAGTAGACTGAGACTGGCAGGCGGGGGTGTGGTTCCCTGACGCCAATTGGTCTGGCAAGCAGAGGCTAGCTGTGTGTGGACTGAGACTAGAGGATGGGCCCAGTGCCCTAAATCCAACAGAGCCTGTGAACAGAGGATTGCCAGGCAGTGGACTGAGACTGGCAGGTGAGGCATGGTCCCCTGACTCCAACTGGTCTGGCAAGCAGAGGCTAGTGGGGTATGGACTGAGACTGGTGGGCAGGGGCATGGCCCCTGGCTCCAGCTGGGCCTGTGAGCAGAGAAAAAGTGGACAACAGTGTAGACTGAGTCTGGAGGGAGGGAATGTGGATCCCTGGCTCCAAATGTGTGTTGGAGACCCTTGAATCTCTCTCTGTTGGGCAGGGTTTGCAATGCCTAAGACAATTTGGTTGGAACCTGTGTCTGGGGCTGTCCACTTGGGGACATTCTGAGGTTGACCTTCAAAGTTCCATAGTGGAAAAGAACTGAAGGGTGGGGGCTGGGCACTACAGCTGTTTGTATCTCTTCATGGCCGAGATTTAAATCTAATACTGTGGTTTCTTAGGATAGGGTAGAGGTTGGCCAATATCAAAACAGAGCTAGCTTGAGCTATCTCACCAAGTCAGTCCTCAGAGTCTCTGGCCAAAAATCTGAAAGGGGCCTTTATAAGCTTGTAGGAGATAAGCCACAGTTACAAAGCCTAGAGTTTTGGTAAAGGGCTATCTCTACTACCTGGGAACCCTGATTCAATCTTACACTACCAGTTCTAATAACCAAATGGTGGAAAATAAACATAGTGCAGACCCAACAGAACTCTGGCTACATGAATAACCAGAGTAGATACCCCCACCCTGCTTCAGTTGTATCTCAGATACAACTGAAGATGCCATGCATAGATAAATGGGAACAATGTCAGAAAATGAATTCAGAATATGGATGGCAAATAAGATAAATAGAATGGAAGAAAATATAGAAATTGAATTCCAAAGAGTAATTCTAAAGTTGTCTCAAGAAATTAATGAATTTAAAGCCCAAGTCACTAAAGATATGGACATAATGAGAAAAGAGATAGCAGAGCTCAAGGAAATGAAAAAGCTAGTTGAGGAGCTCCAAAAATATAGTACAATCCCTTAGTAATAGAGTTGACCAGGCAGAAGAAAGGATCTCTGAAACTGAAGACAAAACTTTTGAACGTTCCCAAACACTCAAAGCAGTAGACAAATGGAGAGCAAAAACTGATCATTCCCTGAGAGAGTTGTGGGATCACTCCAAAAGATCAAACATTTGTCTTATAGGAATCCCTGAAGGAGAAGAGGATGGTCCTAAAGGTACAGAAGCTCTACTCCAATAGATTTTGGAGGAGAATTTCCCAAGCATTGCAAGAGATACAGCACTTCAGATAGCAAACAGTTGCAGAACTGCAGCAGGACTCAAACCAAATAAAGCATCTCTTAGACACATTTTTTTTTAAATATATGTATTTTATTATTCTTCATTACATTATTTCCCCCCACCCCCACCCCTCCGTGGTAAGACAGAATTGATTTACAGAAAAGAATACAGAAAACACCAAAGCTCCTGGTAGAGGGAGAGATTTCAAG
>CAUYRH010124519.1:0-15318 GCA_963574655.1 Perodicticus potto | reverse complement strand
GGTTGAGTTAAGCTGTGCGGCCACAGCACTCTAACCCGGGGCCCGGATTTTGTCTCTGTCAAAAAAAAAAAAATGTCATTGTTTTTTTTTTTTTTTTTTTGATACAGAGCAACAAGCCGTCACCCTGGATAGAGTGCTGTGGCCTCACAGCTTACAGCAACCTCCAGCTCCTGGGCTCAAGCGAGTCCCCTGCCTCCGCCTCCCAGGTAGCTGGGACTACAGACACCCGCCACAATGCTTGGCTATTTTTTGTTGCAGTTGCCAGCCTTGGTGTATGTGGCCGGCACCATAACCACTGTGCTATAGGTGCTGAGCCAAGTACTATCTTCTTAAGTGACATCTTGATATGGCATAAATTTTAAGACACTGAGTGACTGAAGTTGGGAAAATGTGTCCATGGACCTGAGGATGACCCTTTCTTTGTCTGGTGATCACAGGCAGCGTGTAACTGTTGATCCTCACAAAGATTCGTGGGGCAGGCGGGACTGGAATTGCCCTGAGAATTACCCTGAGACACTGAGAGGTGCAGTTCTTCCAGATTTGTATCCAGAACCATCATGGGAACAAACTGAATTGACAAGGTTGTCCCCTGGATTCTCCTGTGTCCTTTAGAGGCAGCAATGCTGGGCCTGCATGGAGCCACCACGAACTCCAGCATATACCCAGTAAGGAAGGAAAGGCTTGCCAAAAGTGTCTCTTTTAAAATATAGAACTTTATTTTAGTTACTGAGATTTTCATCAATACTTAGTTCACAGAAAAGTCATTTCTTAAAAAATAATAAAGGCAGCATTTTGTACAGCAACATTGGGGCCACCAAACAGAGTGCAAAGGACAGTGTCAGGGATAGAAGGAGCAGCACTCTCATGCCCATGGTCCTTAGGGAGAGGCCAGTGCTCCTGGTTCCTTTCCCTCTCCCATCCCACCCAATAGAGCAGCACCGAGGGCCTGACAGAACCAGCCCAGGCAGGAAGCCATCAGCCAAGTGCAGGATAGCAACCCCAACGTGCTGGTGAAGGCCCCACATGAAGGCTGAGTGGGAGGGGGACTGTTCGGGCTGAACCAGCCCTGCATCCAGACCCCTTCCTTGAGCAATGGGTACTAGCCGCTGGCTCTGGAACCCTGACACATTCACAGTACGGTTCAATAAAGCCCTTTGGGAGCTGGCCTTGCTTCCCACATTCAGACCACTGTCCCTCCCCTAGTCCAGGGTTGGGATCTGAACAGATGTGGTCTTACCTTCAAGGAGCTCACAGGCAAGTGGACAGGACAAGTTATGGACCTGGATAGCTCCAAAACAAGGCAGAAAGTGCTCAGTACCCTGAGAGGGAACAGAGAAAGGGCTACTGGGGCTCAGGAGGTGGGCAGGGGGTGGGAGAGCTGTGCGGGACAGCAGTGTCTGAGCTAAACCTTGAGGAACCAGTGTAGCCTGGACACATGGAGATGGTAGAAAAGGCATGCCAGGAGGAAGAGGAGGAGAGAACATGAGCCAAGGCACAGAGTGGGGACACACAGCAGGGTCAGTAAAGGCCACTGCCCATCCATGAGAACACGGATATGTACCAGGGACCCAGGCACCCCTACCTCCACAGATTGGGCCCAGGATGGGTAGCTGGTGTGTGTTCACATGGGATTTGAATCCTTAGAAGGCAGTAAGCTAATGTCCTCCTGAGTTGGGGAGCTATTTGAAGACGGAGTAGAGCTCAGTATGTCCCTGCCCAGCCTGGCCCAGCCCCTGACCGCAACCCCTGGCTGTCTGAAAGGAGCTTTCTGTCATACACCCTTCCCCGGCCCCGTCATCCTTTCAGAGCCAACCTTTCAGGAAGGGCTCCCATTCCCAAGCCCCTTCCTTCCTCCCAGGTCCATGTCCAAGTCTAAGAGAACTGTATCCATAAGTAAAACAAACTCATTTTCTCCAGCCTCCAAAGGCAGGTTTCTCAGGCACTATTTCCATCTCAGCTCCTCTGAGCACCTTTCAGAGCCTGGGCCTGAGGCAGGTCTTTGTCCTCAGAGGATGGTGCAAAAAATGCTGCGGTTGCTGTGGTAACCACCTTCTACACGGGCTGTGATTCTGGTCGCCATGGCTGTCATCTTCTGTCCACTTTGGGCTGCAGAGGGCCCTCGGAGAGAGTTTTCAAGGTGAGGGCGTGCTGGTGGGTTCACCAGGCGCCATGTATCAGATCTGGAGGTGCAAAACGAAAATCAATGAAATCTTTGATCTGCAGCATTTCTTGAGTGCCCTGCACAATCTTACCTTTTGATACCAGATCAAAGGATCCAGGTGTTTAAATCTGGGTGTAGGTTTTGTCTGATTGTTGTTAACCAAATGGGTGGGATTTGTGAAACTAATGAGCCAAAGTCTGACTTTCCAAGTCCAACTCTGCCCTGAAATTCTGCAGATAACCTTTGAAAAGTTTCCTTAATGGGCTTCAATTTCTCCATCTTTAAATAAAGATCTGGATAAGATCAGGATTTTTTTTCGTTTTTTTTTTTTTTTTCCAGAGACAGAGTCTCGCTCTGTTATTCACACTGGAGTACAGTAGTATGATCATAGCTCAATGTAGCTCCAAACTCCTGGGCTCAAGCCATTCTCTTGCCTCAGCCTCCCAAGTAGCTGGTCCCCAGCCCACACTTGACACAAAGCTGAAGCACAGGCCTTTTTCTGACCAGAGCCAGAAGTTGGCAGGATTGCAAGGCACAAGGGTAACAATAATTTATGGGCCTAGGCCTGGCTTCTCGTGATCTTACTATGGTTCTAGAACAGTGGTCCCAATCTTTTTGGCATCTGGGACCAGTTTCATGGAAGATAATTTTTCCATGGATGGGGGTAGGGGATTGTTTCAGAATGATACAAGTGTATCACAATTATTTACTTCAGATCATCAGGTGTTAGGTTCTCATAAGGGCTACACAACCTGAATTCCTCACATGCACACTTTACAGTGGGGTTTGAGCTCCTATGAGAAACTAATGACCCTGCTTATCTGATAGGAGGTGGAGCTTAGGTGGTGATGTAAGCAATGGGGGGGGGGCTATAATTACAGATGAAGCTTCACCTACTCACCTACTGCTCACCTCCTGCCCACAGACAAGTACTCATCTGAGGCCTGGGGATTGGGGATCATAGTTCCAGAAGACTGGTTCAGGCAACCTAGGAACTTACTTTTTCTTGAAGACCAAGAACTTGTTGTTTTGCATGATGCATTCTCGGTTGTTTGAGATCTGCTGAAAGATGGTCTTGTTGGTTTTGCCCTGGAAGATAATGTTCTCCTGCACCAGGGCCTTAGCACGACCTCGAACTGCAATGCCATAGGCTCGGAATGAATGGATCCGGTTCTTTATTACCTGGGAGAGGCAGCCAGAGGTTGTCACAGACTGCTAGAGGAGCCAGGCAAGTCAATTATTAGTTATAAAACTGAGGTGTAAGAACATGCTAGGTAGGTCAACATATAGCCATAAGAGCATAAACAAGGGTATGGAGAACAGCCTGGGAGAACCAAGGAAGGCTTCCTAGAAGAGGTGACAGGTAAGTTGTAGGAGTTTATCAGATGTAGGGTATGGAGAGTTGTTTCAGGAAGGAGGAGCAATGTACAAAGGTCTGACAGATTGGGGAGCAGGTGCCATAAGCCAGGGCCACTGACAACCCAACTGGGGCAAAAGTTATGTCCCTCTCTCCCCTTCCTCTGAGGTAAGGCCTGTCAAAGTCAATGACTCATGAAGCCATGGAGCTGAAGTGTTTGGGATTGTAATTCTACAAGGGCAGGAACCAACTCTGTTGGGCTCAACAATAAAATCCTAGCACCCAGCACAGTGCTTTGTGTCCAAGTGCTTGGAGCTCACAGTCCTCTGGGGAAGACAAACAGGTAAAGAAACAGATCCCAAGTACTGTGGAAAGTGCTCTATAAGGTAGGGGTAGGCTTAAGCATCATACAAATCCAAAAGAAGGGCTCAGACAACCTGGGTGATAGTGATCAGGGAGTCTTCTTGAAGAAAGAGGCAGCTAAGCTGTAGTACTGAGGTACAAAGGGCACAAGGGGTATTCCGCCTATAGAGGGAACAGTGTGTGCACAGGCCCCATGACAGAATTTCTCTCCTCATTAAGGATTATTTGTTAGGGAAAGAGAGTTGAAATAGCTTTGACCTTGACGGGGACCTGGAGATCAGAAAGCTGCCTCAGGAAGCTCTCAATACTACAAATCTAGGACGGGACACCCCCACCCCTGAACTCTTGTTTATCCTTCAGGGCCCAGTTCATATGTCCCTCCCTGTGCGAAAGTCCACTTGCATTTCCCAGGTGAGTTTTGGCAGGAGGGATGATGTCCCCTGCAGCACTGGAGTGCTTATGGTTCTGCTTCTCAGCAGAGGGCCAAAGGACTATTCCAAGGCTGTGTCTTGTGTTGGTACCACATGTCACACACATGCATACATACTCACCTTAGTGTCAGACCTGGGCAGTAGCTGCAGCCCACTGCCCCGGTTGCCAATGATGTCATTTTCAATGACAAGAGTGCTATCGCCCTTGGTGATAAGGCCATGGCCTCTGTTGTCATAGATACCATTGCCCCGGAGCTCCACCTTGCACTGGGCCTCGACCTTGACCCCGCTCTGCCGGTTGCAGGAGATGCTGTTGTTGGTCACACGGGTGGGCTGGCTGCTCTGGGCCACAGTGATGCCTCTGTCCCCATTAGCGTGGATCACATTGGTGATGACATGCAGTGCCTCACTGCTCTGGACAAAGAGTCCCGAGGCTATGGGCAGAAGGTTTGGGGAAAGCACAGGGTGATCCCAAGGTCAGCCCTGATAGCACTAGTCAGGAAAAGCCTTCCCTGAATTGTGCACCCCGGGAGAGAAGTGGAGAAAAAGAGGTTGTGACGCTCAGTGCCAGACCTTGGGTTTGCATCTTCTAAGCTGATGACAAGTAGTAGGAGAAAACCTAGGAACATCAAATAAACTTTGTGTCTTCTGAACTAGGTCATTATCAAATGTAGTCAGGGAAACATGATGTGTGAAGACTTCCATGGCTTAGAAATTATGGGGCGGCACCAGTGGCTCAGTGAGTAGGGCGCCAGCCCCATATACTGAGGGTGGCGGGTTTGGCCCTGGCCAAAACTGCAACAACAAAAAAAGAGAAATTACGGTCCTCTGGCGTGAATCCTGTACTTGTCGACTCCTACACCATTAGCATCCTACCACTACTTGCATCTTTTGTGATGGGGCACTCACTACCTTACCTCCTCAAGGGTGCCTATTCCACCTTTAGACAGATAGATACATCTACTAGAAGGTTGTTTTACTTTGATTTCCATCCCATAGTAAGCCAGAATCTACTAAAATGTGTTTAGAAATTTGGGAAAGGAAAAATAGTGTTTGGGGGTTGTATATACGTAGAGACACTAAGTATATACACAAAGTCAGCAGGATTAGGACCTTATGACTTGTCCAGAAGAAAAATCATGGCGGCCAGGCCAAGTAGTAGGGAGGAAGAAGACTGCAGTGGGTATACCCACCCGCCACGAGAGCAAGAGGGACGGGGCAGCACTAGGAGTCTCATGGAGGACACCGAGATCATGCAGGACAGCAGCCTGGGCCGGAGTCTGAACCTCTTGGTGGCACTTGCCTCTTGCTTAGAACAGCAAAAATAAGAATCTGTGAATGTATGTGCTTTGCCTGCCCTACTGGACAGTGTGTGGTCACATAGAGGAAACTCTGAATTCATTTTCTGAACAAGTGGACTGGGGCTGCTGGCTATTGATCTCCCTGCCCTCTGCCACTGCCAAAGGAAAGAGCTTACCAGGGTCGAGGAATCTATTCTTATTAAGGCCTTTCCCATCAGCCTCCACCCTACAGTGATTCTAATAGGCAGTCAGGTTTAGGAGCCCCACAGTTAGATCAACCTAAAGTTTTTTCTTTTTCCATTTTACTTTTTTTGGAGACAGTCTTACTCTGTCACCCTGGGTAGAGTGCCGTGGCGTCCTACCTCACAGCAACCTCAAACTCTTGGGCTCAAGTGATCCTCTTGTCTCAGCCTCCCCAGAAGCTGGGACTACAGGTGCCCACCACAATGCCCAGCTAGTTTTTCTGTCTTTTTTTTTTTTTTAAAGTAGAGATGGTTTCTCATTTTGCTCAGGCTGGTCTCAAACTCCTGAGCTCAGGCAATCCACATGCTTTGGCCTCCCAGACTGCTAGGTTTACAGATGTGAACCACCGCACCCAGCCGTAAATTTTTTTCTATTTAAGAAATATCAAACACTGCTGTGTTTTTGTTTTTTTTTGGCCAGGGCTGGGTTTGAACCCACCACTTCCGGCATACGGGGCCGGTGCCCTACTCCGTTGAGCCACAGGTGCTGCCCCAAATACTGCCATTTTTTATTAGGTTTAACATAGTATGTATTTAAAACACACTTATTTTTCTACTTCTCAAAGAAAAAAATCATTGCCAATTAAACCATGATATGCCATTAACTGCAAGACATATCTCATCAGAGATGTTAAAATGTCAAAAATCAGTGTCTTACAAATGATTGAAAATGTGTGTAGCAGCAGTGTAGGGGCAGAGGGCACTGAGAAGAGTGGGCTTTAGTTCTTTGCCTATCAGAGTTGATGAAACAATCATGGAAATAAATATAGCCATGGGGTCCTGTAACAAGTACCACTAGAGTGGGGAGGGCACAGTTCAAAGAATAGGATGAAGGAGTACATTCATGGCAGGTTTTGAAGTTCAAGTTGGTTTGGGATGTGTGGATGGAAAAAAGGGAATTTCAGGCAAGACAAACAGCATTAAGTTGGTGAGATAAGACATAGAAAAAATAGATTCAAATGTAAAGAACTAGATTCTAGAGGGCTTGGGTATCAGGTAAGTGTCAGAAAGGAGGAGTTAATGAACTGGAAGGGCAAGCTGGGGCCAGTCTGCAGAAGGCTCTTACAACAGTGGAGAGCCATGAAGTGTTCTTGACCAAGGGGCTGAGGGAGTTATGCTTACCTCCATTGTGATTAATACTATTAGACTCAACGAGAGCTATGGTGATGGGCCGGCGCAGTGGGTCTTCCTCCTTCTCCAGCTCTGTCTCCCAGAGGATGGCATCCCTGTCCTCGCTGAAGTTCTCCTGGGCCCCATGGCCTCCAGGAAACTCACTGGAGCCGTCCTTGTGGCTGAACACTGCTACTCCGTACAGGCCATTGTAGCTGACGTGGTTGCTGGTGACATGGGGCAGGCTGGACGACATCATCCACACACCACAGCCCTTATTAGCTGGACAGTGAAAGGGGCTGGTCACTGATACCCAGTGATGGGGGAGGGGTCTCACCAAGAAGGGAAACAAAAAGGCACTGGACTGGGAGACCAAGTCCCTGATTTGCTAATTAATGGCCTTGGACAAGTCACTTTATAGCTTTGGCTGTAGACCTCTCCATACAAGAGGAGGCTAATAACAAGCAGGCCAATCTCATAAACTAGGATCATTCCAAAGGTTATACAAGTGCTCTGAGAACAGTTAAGGCCCCACTTCCTGATGAGCAACACACAAGCACTTAGTAACAGTGCCAAAGGGGCACCAACCTCTCCCTACACAGGAGGCAGCCTCACTTTGAATCCCGGCCCTACCACACCCCAGCTGTGTGATCTTGCGCAAGTGACCAAACCTCTCTGTGCCTCAGTGTCTGCATCTTTAAAATGGGATTAAAAACTGTACCTACCTCAGAAGGCAGTTATGATTAGATATGACAATGCATATAAAGGGCCTAGAAGAGAGGTGGGCCTAAATAAATGTTATCTTTATTTATTTATTTTTAAAACAGAATCCTTCTCTGTTCCCCCTGGCTAGAGTGCAGTGGCATCAGCCCAATTTACTGCAGCCTCAAACTCCTGGGCTTGAGTGATTCTCCTCCCTCATCTCTGAGTAGCTGGGATTACAGGCACATACTACTATGACCAGCTAATTTTTCTATTTCTTTTTATTTTGTAGAGACCAGGGTCTTGCTCATGCTCAGGCTGCACTCAATGAGCTCAAGCGACCCTCCCACCATGTCCTCCCAGAGTGCTAGGATTACAGGCATTAGCCACTGTGCCTGGCCTGTTATCTTTACTTTTATTACTAGAGATACAGTTCAGAGAGATTAAGGCTTTGCCTGAAGTCCCAGAGTGAGGGTAGTTTTCTTTCTATAATTATCTTGTTTTCTCATTATATTTTCAGCTCTCTGGATCAAAAGAAAGGATGAGAGGAATCAGATGCACATGCTTCAGAGCTTAAGTGGCCCTGTCCTTAGACATGACACAGCCTCTGCTGTTTGTTATCTTAAGTGGGGAGAAAGCTCTTTGCTTTGCTGACCCCCTAGGTCAGTCTGGATTATAAGGTGATTTATAAGAGAGGCTCTCCATTCTGAGGGGACTTATGACTGGAACCCTGAGCGTGCCTGTTCTTCGGATGAGCTCTTTGAAGGTGCTGGGAAAAGCAGTTACTTTCTCAGGACCCAGCAGCTAGAGACGAAACCTGGGCTTGCTGCCTCCCAGGATGAGCTGGACCCCAGAGCCCCTCTCCCAGAACATGCTCCTCACCATAAATGGTATTTCCTTCTATTAGTCCTTTGCCTTCATCTCCCACGACCACACCATCTGAATAGCCAAAGCAGATGAGGTTACTCCTGAGGACGGGGATCCCTCCGCGACGGATGTCCACACCTCCCCACTGATTCTCACGGATGACATTTTCTGTGGAGAAAGGCAGAAAAAAATATCAATACCCAAGGGCCAGTCCAGCGCCAGCAATGAGGACATGGACAGCTAAGATCAAGGTCGCTCTAGGCCAGGAGGCCCAGGCCCTACCCTGCCCATAGTCAGCGCCCTGAGCTTTGTCTGCTGTTTGATATTGCAAGGACTCAACTGCTTTCCCCAAGGCCAAGGCTTTGTCTGTTCTGTGCTCTCCTCCATCCCCAGCACCCACTGCACCAAATGGCCTTAAGGACTGATGAAGAATAAACTGGCCTTAGAGTCACCAGAACCAGAATCCAGCCATTTCCCCACAAGCCTGAGAAAGACCTATCCTGTCCTCACTCAGCCTCAGCTCCTTTCTCCATGGGAGCCACCACTTTTTAGACTGGGCAGAAGATTTAAATGTCAGAAGAGTGGTCTGGGACACTGCTGTTCTCAGTAGGGTGGCTGGGCAAAATGTTGGCCTCCTGGGACTACGGTGCAATGGTTCATGAGACCCCCATGACTGGATCCTTCCTGCTTTTGTGACCCCACTTATGCCCCTCGCCCTTCACTTAGCACACCCTAGACCCCCCAGTGATCTCTGCTCAGGCAGGCCAAGTCAGTTCCCATAGGTGGCCCTGCCTAGGAGATTCTTTTCCTAGGTTCCTCCCTGCTACTCCAGTTCTGGCTTACTGGTCACCTCCTCAGAAGATTGCTCTGACCACCCAGGCTTAGAGACTCACATAGGCTCTTAACCACCTTGTCCTTTTTTTTTTTTTTGAGATAGAGACTCAATCTGTCACCCTGGGTAGAATGCTGTGGTGTCATAGCTCACAGCAACCTCCAACCCTTGGGCTCAAGCAATCCTCTTGCCTCAGTTCTTCTATTTGCAGTAGAGATGGGGTCTCACTTTTGTTCAGGCTGGTCTCGAACACATGATGAGCTCAAGCTCAAGCAATCCACTCATCTTAGCCTTCTAGAGTGTTAGGATTATAGGCGTGAGCCACTGGCCCTTATCACCTTATCTTAATTATTGGTAGAGCGCATACCACTTTCAGACATGATTTTTTTTTTTTCTACTGGTATATGTATGCTTTTATTTATTTATTTGCTTCTCTCTCCTAAACCGTCAGTTCCTGAGAACTGGGATCTTTCATTCATGGCTGTACCTATGGCTCCTGGAACATGGATAGCCTGCATACAGTGTGTGATCAATAATATTTGATGAACGAAGGCTGGATTTAGCCAGGGGTATGCACTGGACCAATATGCCTAATCCCTTTCATGCTAAGCCTGGCTCTGTTCTGTGTTGAGGCTGCCTTGAGGTACCAGATAGACTTCCTCCTTGCCTTGTGGAATTTACCACTTTATAAGTAAAAAGTCCCACAGAGGAGGCATCCTGGGGATAGTGAGTATATCATTACAAGGGGGAGGTCAGAGGGCTTCCCTAAGGAAAGTGACACGTAAGCTGAAACCCGAAGGTTGAGCAAGAGTTAGCCAGGCAAAGATTTCCAGAGAAGGCAGAAGCCCACACAAAAGCCAAGAGGGGGGATGCTGGCAGCTGTTTTGGCATCATTGCTTCTGTGTGCCACCCATGAGGTCCTATTAGCTCTGGGCCTGGAAAGAACTGTTCCCCTCCGCCCCGCCAAGCTAGACCCTCCTCATGAGAAGCATGGCTGGCATGGAACCTGCATCCCTGAGTACCAGCCCACTAGTCAGAGGTGGTGGCCAAAATTTCTGGGAATAAAGGTCCTGAAGCTGGGGGGAATGACGCTGCCTTGGCTGGCCACAGCTCTAGGCAGTTCCCAGCCTGTACCTGTGATGAGGCCTTTGCCATTCTCGTTCACTGCTATGCCTGCAGCACGGCCCTTGAAGATGTGGTTCCCACTAAAGTAGAAGAACAAAACAAAGAGGTGAGACCAAGACATTGATGTCATGCCTCTAGGCAACTGGCTTCTTTATGGGCTTCCCTATGCCTCACATACCCAGGGACATAAAGCACTTTCTGAAGTCTTGTAAACCAGGCACGTAGAAATCTTCAGTTGTCATTGGGACAGCCTGAGCAGAAACTAAATCTACAACTATGCTATATAAGCACATGTAAGTGACATCCAACTCACTGTGGTCTCACTTGAACTTGACTGTTACCTATACACAAACAACATTTTAAATAACGTCATCACAGTGCATGGGTCACAGGTAAGGTCTTGGTGGCCTAAAGGAGCTATGTAGGCTTGCTTAGGAGTGATGTGTGCCCAAAGCCTGGAATCACACTTTCTGCTTTTGATGAGCCTACAGTCTTCTGCTTGTATCCAACAGCTATTCTGTCTTTTTTTATCTTCCCCAGGGAAACTCATTTTTTTTGTTTGTGTGTTAATCACTGACCTATTAAGTGACAACATAAAATAATGACATGCTTAAAAGAAGAAAACCAGATATTTTTCTTTTGGAGACAGTCTCACTCTACTGCCCCAGGCTAGAGTGCCATGGCATCATCCTAGCCCACAGCGACCTCAAACTCCTGAGCTCAAGCAATCCGGCCTCAGCCTCCCAAGCAGCTGGACTAAAGGCAACCGCCACAATGCCCAACTAATTCTTTTCTATTTTTAGTAGAAACAGGGTCTTGCTCAGGCTGGTCTCAAACTCCTGAGCTCAAGGAATTCTTTCACCTCAGCCTCTGAGAGTACTAGGATTACAGGTGTGAGCCACTGTGCCCAGCCATAAGACCAGATTTTAAAAGGGAATTTCAAGGACACCAGACAATGCATATATGGTATCTATAGGTTGGTTACCCCCAAATGGAAGGTATATGAAAATATACTCCTGCTCAGAGAAATATACAACTCTTTCTACCATGTAATGGCATTAAAAGTAAATTCCTCAAAACCAGACAACTAAGTCTGTTAAAGGACATGCATTTATTTCTAATAACTGTACCTCTGTTTCACTATCTTTAAGAAAAAAGCCAATCACACATAAATGTTAGCAGAACTGGGTTATCCCTGGAGAACATACATTTGTTGTTTGTCATTTTTACTAATCTGAATGCTATGATCTCCTTCCCACTGGAAGGGTACCTATCCGTTTTCTCATGAGGGAGACTTCCTCCTTTCCACCATACAGCTGAGAGATTTCGTTTCAAATTTTCATTTGGCAAAGTCCAAACTTCTGAGTTTGGTCTATTAGTTTCCTGTTGCTACTATAAGAAGTTGTAACAATTGAGTGGCCTAAAACAACAAATTTATACCTTCCATTTCAGGAGGTCCTAAGTCCAAAATGGGTCTTACAGGTCTAAAATCAAAGTGTCAGCAGTATTCCTTCTGGAGGCTCCAAGCTTCTACAGGCTGCCTGCACTTCTCAGCCCGTGGCATCTGCACCACTGTCACATCTTCTCCTTTCTCACTCTGATCCTGGTGCTCTCCCCTTACAAGAACTTCCCTGGCTAATATGGGTCTATCTGGGTAATCCAGAATGACCTCTCCTATCTTTTTCAAGGTTCCTATTTTAATCATGTCCCTTTTGTGATGGAAGGTGAAATATGTACAGGTTTCAGGGATCAGGATGTACACATTATTCTGCCTTCTACACTTGACATTCAAGGTCCTCTGTGCAGCAGTCTGCCTTGGCACTATCCCTCCAGGTAGCCTGTACTCAGAAATACCATATTTCTCGTCATTTCCCCAGACATACCTGAGTATCACTGCTTCTGGGCCTGGAATGCCTTTTCCCTGACCATAAAATCCTATGTATCTTTCAAATGTCCACTCCCTGACATGCTCATGTGAAATCATGCCTTTTTCTATTTGTCTATCTCCAGCATGGGGCTATAAACTTCCTGGAGAAGGGATTGTTCTTACTTTATAGTAATATATGCCTGTCCCCCGTTTTTAAAGGACAACACACATAGATACAAACATATACACTCTCATGTTAAGGCAATAATGCAAAAGAAGGGAAAGAGCTCTATGAACATTAATTGTTTTTAGTAAGCTGTCCATAACAGCAAAACATATATAATTGGCTAACAGTAATAGGACTGGTTCAAAAATTATGGAATATCAAAACAATGGAATGTTTCAAAACTTTCCAGAGTTATGAATACAAAGACCATGCAATAAAATGGAAAAAAGTATATACGGAATAATGTAGGGGGAAAACCTCTCAGAATATATTTGCTATGCATTAAGATTTGGAGAATCTTCAAAGAACTCAAATTAGGGTGGCGCCTGTGGCTCAAAGGAGTAGGGCACCAGCCCCATATGCCAGAGGTGGCGGGTTCAAACCCACCCCTGGCAAAAAACCCCAAAAAAAAAAAAAAAAAAAAAAAAAAAAGAACTCAAATTAGACCTCTCATTTGATCCTGTAATCCCATTACTAGGCATCTACCCATACTGGCTATGTCCTAAAGCACAGATATAACTGTGGGAATCTTCTGCTCAAAGACCTTTACTGACTTCCTCTTAACCAGGCAGAGTAAGTTCCACACTCTTTAGCTTGGTGTGTGTAACGCCTTCCTCATCTGGCCCAAGTTTTTCTTTCCATCATTCCTTTTTTTTTTAAATTATTGTTTCAGGTTAATTTGAGAGTACAAAGAATTAGGTTACAATGTTTACATTTGTTAGGTAGAGTCTCTCTTATAATTGTGTCCTGTCTGTAAGAGGTGTGCCAAACAACCTAACATTGTGCTCATTAAGTGAGGGCACACCCATCCCCCTCCCTCTTCCCTTCTCCCTTGTTCCCTCACCCCTGCCTTGAATTGATTTGAGTTTTTCTCTTGAGTAGGTGAGTATTAGATCATCTACTGGCTTCACATTAGAATTGAGTACACTGGATTCTTGCATCTCCAGTCCTGTGATACTTTACTAAGAAGAATGTGTTTCAACTCCATCCAGGTTAATACAAAGTCTCCATCTTTTTTAATGGCTGAATAGTATTCCATGATATACATATACCACAGTTTGTTAAGCTAATCCTGAGTTCGTGGGCATGAAGGTTATTGCTACATTTTGGCAATTATAAGTTGAGCTGCAATGAACAATCTAGTGCAAATGTCCTTATGATAAAATGATTTTTTTTTCTTCTGGATAGATGTCTAGTCATGGGATTGCAGGATCAAATGAGAGGTCTGATTTTTTTTTTTATGTAGAGACAGAGTCTCACTTTATCACCCTCGGTAGAATGCCGTGGCATCACACAGCTCACAGCAACCTCCAACTCCTGGACTTAGGTGATTCTCTTGCCTCAGCCTCCCGAGTAGCTGGGACTATAGGCGCCCGCTACAACGCCCAGCTGTTTTTCTGTTTTGTAGTTTGGCCGAGGCCAGGTTTGAACCCGCCACCTTCAGTATATGGGGCTGGCGCCCTACTCGATTAGCCACAGGTGCCACCCTTTTTTTTTTTTTTGAGACAGAGTCTTACTATGGTGTCCTTGGTACAGTGCTATGATGTCACAACTCACAGCAACCTCAAACTCTTGGGCTTAAGGGATTCTCTTGCCTCAGCCTCCCAAGTAGCTGGGACTACAGGCACCTGCCACAAAGCCTGGCTATTTTTTTTGCTGTAGTTGTCGTCGTATTTACCAGACCCTGGCCAAGTTCAAACCTGCCAGCCCCGGTATATGTGGCCGGCGCCCTAATCACTGAGCTACAGGCTCAGAGCTTAATTTGAGTTCTTTAAAGATGATCCAAACTTCCTTCAAAAAAGGGTGTATTAGTTTGTGGTCTCACCAGCAGGGTAAGCATCCATGCCAACATCTATAGCTTTGAGACCCTGTGATGTGGGCTACTCTCACTGAGGTTAGGTGATATCTCAGAGTGGTTTTGATTTTCATTTCTCTGATGATCAGGGAAGATGAGCATTTTTTCAAATCTTAGCCATTTTTCTGTTTTCAGCAGAGAAGGTTCTGTTCATATCTTTTGCCCAGTCGTAGATGGGATTGTTTATTTTTTCTTTGTTGATTAACTTGAGTTCTCTGTAGATTCTAGTTATCAAACCTTTGTCAGATTCATACCCTACAAATATCTTTCCTCATTTTAAAGGCTGTCTTTTTGCTTTACTTATTGTATGCAGACGCTTTTCAGTTTAATTAAGTCCCATTTCTTTATTTTTGTTGTTGCGATTTCTGCTGACATCTTTGTCATAAAATCTTCCCCCGGTCTGACATCATCAAGAGATTTTCTCACACTTTAAGATTTTTTTTTTATTTTTTTAGAGACAGAGTCTTATTTTGTCGCCCTCGGTAGAGTGCTGTGGCATCACAACTCACAACAACCTCCAGCTCTTGGGCTTAGGTGATTCTCTTGACTCAGTCTCTCAAGTGGCTGGGACTACAGGCGCCCACCACAAGGACCCTCTATTTTTTTGTTGCAGTTTGGCTGGGGCTGGGTTTGAACCTGCCACCCTCGGTATATGGGGCCAACACCCTACTCACTGAGCCACAGGCACCACCTCTTCTAAGATTTTTATTGTTTCATGTCTTAGATTTAAATTTTACCCTTTTTTTTTTTTTTTTGAGACAGAGCCTCAAGCTGTCACCCTGGATGGAGTGCTGTGGCATCACAGCTCACAGCAACCTCCAATTCCTGGGCTCAAGCGAGTCTCCTGCCTCCGCCTCCCAAGTAGCTGGGACTACAGGC
>CAUYRH010124517.1:0-16470 GCA_963574655.1 Perodicticus potto | reverse complement strand
ATTTGTTAAATAGGGAATCTTTTCCCCACTGAATGTTTTTAATTGGCTTGTCAAAGATCAAGTAGCGGTAAGTAGCTGGGTTCATCTCTTGGTTCTCTATTCTGTTCCATACATCTATCTCTCTGTTTTTGTGCCAGTACCTTGTTGTTTTGATCACTAATGATTTGTAGTTTAGTCTGAGGTTTGGTAGCGTGATTCCTCCTGATTTCTTTTTATTTCTGAGTAATGTCTTGGCTAATTGAGGTTTTTTCTGATTCCATATAAAACGAAGTATTATTTTTTCCAGGTCTTTTAGACAGTGGTGCTTTAATAGGGATAGCATTAACATTGTATATTGCTTTGGGTAGTATGGACATTTTAACAGTGTTGATTCTTCCCAGCCATGAGCATGGTATGTTTTTCCATTTGTTAACATGTTCAGCTACTTCTTTTCTCAGACTTTCATAGTTCTGTTTTTCGAGATCTTTCACGTCCTTTGTTACATAAACATCCAAATATTTCATCTTTCTTGGCACTACTATAAAAGGAATAGAATACTTGACTGTTTTTTCAGCTTGACTATTGTTGGTATATGTAAGTGCTACTGATTTTTGAGCATTGATTTTGTATCCTGAGATGCTGCTATATTCCTTGATCACTTCTATGAGTTTTGTAGTTGAGTCTCTGGGGTTTTCCAGGTATACAATCATATCATCTGCAAAGAGTGAAAGTTTGATCTCCTCTGACCCTATACTAAACTCTATTTTGTATATTAGTTTAGTCACTCCAGCTTTATTTGAATAGTGTTTGCATGTTACGGCTCTTTAAATTTTATTTTTAATCTCTCTATATAATTTCAGTTAAAGTAGGCTAAACCTTTCTTTCTTAGGCCTATATTTTCTTCATTTATACCAATAAATGAAGTTTAACAAAGATGTTTGGGGGTCAACCCGGAATTGAGGTTGTTATTGAATTCTTATTTTAGGATGTGGTTGTAATTGGATTGCAACACCGGACCACAGTGCCCAGGAAAGTAATAAAAAGAATCAGAACATTTCTTCTGGGAACGGTTACCAGGTTGTCTATTCTGAGACTTGGTAATTGGCTCTGGGTAAAGCCCTTTTGGCATTCTTCATTCCCAGGTTCCCTAATCATAATAAGCAGTGTCAAGATCACTGACAATTTTATTAACAGGCAGTGGGCTAATAACATTGTGGATATTACCTGGATAGTTGGAAGACATGACCTTTGGAGTATACATAAAGGTTGTGTGAAACCCACTGCTTTTATTTTTTCTCTTTTTCTGTAATTTTTTTTCCATTATTATTAAAATCATATTAGGTCCAACTCAGAGTAGGGAAGAATACTATACTTGGCAGACACTAAAGCCTAGATCTGCTCTTGTATCTGTTCTCTTCCTTCTGCATCTCCATACATTCTGTACAGTTTTGTGGAATTAATTTTTCTGAAAGCGTTTACATGATGTATCACAGAAATATGTTGTGATAAATGTATTTCTCTGTGTTTTTTAGAAATACTTTATATTTTCTAATAGAAATCTCAGTGCTTGCATAATTGTTTAGGAAGTGCTGTCCCTGGTCTTTACTAGGACCAGAGTCCTTATCAAAGCTGTCAATAAATCATTATCCAGTCTTTCTTCAGTTTATTTCATTCTTCCAAATAGCTTTACATAATATTTATACGCCAACAACAAAGTTCTATGTTTAGTCAGTATCTCTTTTCTGATCTCCAGACTGTTACATTCACCTGCCACGTTGACATCTTCATTTGGATGTTAAATGGTTTAACTACATCCTTGGATTCTCTTTACCAAATATTCTTCTTTTTTATGTTTTTCATCTCAGTTTAATGTCAGATTCCTTAGCATCAGTCTTTCCTTTGTACTCCACATTTACTTGTCAGCAAATCCTCCCACCTGTATCTTAAAGACAAATTTAAATCAGGTTACTACTCCCTAACTCTGGTATCTTCCTAAACTGTGTTTTTACTTCTAAATAGTTTTGCTTTTGAAAAGATTCAACAAAGGATAATAGAGAAGAGAGCAAGATGGCTTAGATTACAGTTTTATAAAATTCTAGTTGTGTGACCTTTGATTAAATTTTTAAATCTCTGAGTGTCAATTTCCTTATCTGTAAAATATATCATATGGCTGGCATGAGAATTAAAAATAATTAAATATTTATAATGTTCTTAGAATAGTGATTAATACATGGAATGGTTATGTACATATTTATTAATTTAAAAAATACTCTTACTGGTGTATATAAAGGATACTGATTTTTGGACATTGATCTTATACCCTGAGATGTTACTGCATTTTCTCATGACTTCCAGGAGTTTTGTGGTTGAGTCTCTGTGGTTTTCTATGTAGAAGTCCATATCTTCAGCAAAGAGGGAGAGTTTGACCTCCTGTGCCCCTATTGGTATATCTTTCTAAGGCTATCTTACCAGTCCACACTAATAAAAACAGCATGGTATTGGCACAAAAATAGAGACATAGACTTATGGAACAGAATAGAAAACCAAGAGTTGAAACCAGTCTCTGTTTGTCATCTGACCTTTGATAAACTAAACAAAAGCATACAGTGGAGAAAAGAATCCCTATTCAACAAGTGGTGCTGAGAGAACTGGACAACCACATGTAAAAGACTGACACTGGACCCACACCTTTAACCCCTTACAAAAATTGACTCTAGATGGATAAGAAATTTAAATCTAAAACATGAAAAGATAAAAATCTTTGGAGAGAGTGTGGGCAAAACTCTTGATGATGTTGGCCTGGGGAAAGATTTTATGCCGGAGACTTCAGCGGCCATCGCAACAACAACAAAAATTAACAAATAGGACTTAAGCTGAAAGCTTCTGCACAGCTAAGGACACAACAAGTAAAGCAATAAGACACCCTACAGAATGGGAAAAGATATTTGCAGGGTATCAGTCTGACAAAGGGTTGATAACTAGAATCTACAGAGAACTCAAATTAATCAACAGAAAAAGAGGAAGCAATCCCATGTATCTCTGGGCAAGAGATATGAACAGAATCTTCTCTGACAAAGACAGAAGAATGGCTAACAAACATTTGAAAAAGTGCTCATCATCCCTGATCATCAGAGAAATGCAAATTAGAATCACCCTGAGATATCACCTAACCCCAGTGAGAATAGCCCATATCACAAAGTCTCAAAGCTGCAGATGCTGGCATGGCAGATGCTGGCTTGGATATGGAGAGAAGGGAACACTTTTACACTGCTGGTGGGACTGCAAATTAATACAACCTTTTGTAAGAAAGTATGGAGAATCCTCAAAGAACTCAAATGAGACCTCCCATTGGATCCTGCAATCCCATTACTAGGCATCTACCCAGAAGGAAAAAAAAATCATTTTATCATAAGGACATTTGTACTAGACTGTTTATTGCAGCACAATTTACAATTGCCAAAATGTGGAAACAGCCTAAATGCCCACCAATCCAGGAATGGATTAATAAGCTGTGGTATATTTATACCTTGGAATAGTAATTTAATAGCTATTGAGCTATTTAAAAAGATGGTGACTTTGCATCTTTTGTATTAATTTGGATGGAGTTGAAATACATTCTTCTTAGTAAAGCATCACATGAATGGAGATGCAAGAATTCAGTGTCCTCAATTCTAATATGAGGGTAATGAATGATCTAATACAAGGGGTAGGGTAGGGGAATGAGGGAGCAGGGAGAGGAGAGGAGGGAGGAGGCTAGGGGGGATCACAGTGTATGGCACACCTCTTGGGGATGGGACAGGATTACAAGAGGGACTTTACCTAACAACCACAGTCAGTATAACCTAATTCTTTGTACCCTCAATGAATCCCAAACAAAGAATACTCTTACCTCATACAGTCTGTTTTATAAGCAATAACCATGCTTTATTTTTTAGTATATGTGCTGCCAAAATGAGCACAAAGCATACTTTATTTTTTAAAATATAAACCTTTTAAAAAATCCTTTCTTTACTCAAAACATTTTGTGGCTTTCTATCCCAATCAGAGTATGAAAATCTAAGATCTTAGAATCTCCTTCAGTATCCTACATTATCTGGCCCCTGGTTCTCTCAGATCTTCTGCCTTTCTTGTCTATGCTTATATCACTCTAGCCACTCTGGCCTTCTTAGTGTTTCTCAAACATAGCAGTCACATTCCCCTTGATTTGTGTTTTTTCTCCATTTTTAAATTTTAGGTCTTTCCATTAGTATGTAAATTCCTTGAGAGCAGGCAAATTTGTATGTCTTTGGATATTATTGCAACTGCTTAAAACAGTAAGTGGCACATAACAGAAGTTCATTAAATATTTCCTGAATGATTGAGTGGCTGAATGAACGAAACAAAATAAAACAAATCCCCTGGGTTTATTCTGTAGACCTGCAGTCTCCCACCCCTGAGTTACAGACCCATCAGTGGCCTATTAGAAACTAGGCTGCACAGCAGGAGGTGAGCTGTTGGAATGTGAGTGAGCAAAGCTTCATCTGTATTTACAACTGTTCCCCTTTGCTCACATCACCCACCTGAGTTCTGCCTCCTGACAGATCAGTGGCATTAGATTCTCATAGGAACATGAACTCTACTGTAAACTACATATGACGGATCTAGGTTGTAAATCTAGAAAATCTAGATTCTGTATGAAAATCTAATGCCTGATGATCTGAGGTGAAGCTGAAGCAGTGATGATAATGCTGGGGAACAGCTGCAAATACAGATTATCATTAGCAGAGAGGTTTGTGCAGAAACCATAATACAGGCAGTCCCGAGTTATAAACATCTGACTTACGTAAAACTTGCACTTATGAATGGAGGCTATTATAGTAAGCCTTCAAGTTGTAAACGTCTGACTGACATACGACTTGCACTTATGAGGCTATTACAGGTAATAGGTAAATGTACCTGTTCCAACTTACATACAAATTCAACTCAAGAATAAACTTAACAAAGCCTATCTTACTCATATCCTAGGAATTGCCTATAAATAATTGCTTGCAGACCTACACCAAAACCATTTCTCACTCCCCCAACGTTTTCTGGTCCATGGAGTAATTGTCTACCATGAAACATCCCTGCTGCCAAAAAGGTTGGGGACTGCTTTTATAGACAGTGCAGTCCAGGAAATCATTAAATTTTTAGTCATGTATGTTTGTTTAAAATAGATTTTTAGAATTGGTAGAAGTATTTGAGATCATCACATTTCATTTCCTCCTTTTAAGTTAAAGAGAATGAGTAGAGTTAGGAAAAGAACCATATTTTATGACTGTTCTTTTCACTGTAACACATTTCCTTCTTGAAATGTGGTAATGGTGGTACTGGAAGCCAAGGTCCCAATATAATACTTCATTTCCTAATTTAAATTTGTATTTTTATTTTTCTATACTCATTGAAGTTAAATAAATTAAGTCTTTAGAAGAGTGAATGTTTTTCATAATTTGGAGAAAATTAAACATAGAATTGGTTGTTTAACTTTGTTGTGAAGTTGTACTCTATTTCCTGTTCTGAGCTTAGAGATATGCAAGAAAACTAAAATTGATTGATAGAATTTTTCTTGTCAACTTACCACTTTAAATCATTGCTCTATGCTTGGTAACAAAACAGTTTTCTATTGTAATTTCCTGAATGAAAATTGTACATTTTTGTTGAATGTTACACCTTAATCCGTCTTACTCTTAGTTACCATGTTTTGTAATTCAAAGAAGTCACAATGTGAGTACTTTAGTACCTTCTGTATAGGAAGGTGATTTGGAGCCATTGTACTATATAGATTGACAATTGATGAGAAACTTAGATTTTGTCATGATGTGTATTCTTACCTGAACCTTACTCTCACTGTTTTGTGAAAGGTTAAGATATCTCTTTTATTTCTGGCTTTGGTCTCATAATGAAATAATGTGTGCTGTAGCAAGGTACATTATAATGGAGTTCCAGTGTAAATCGCTTTCTAGTTTAGATTAGTAAAAAACCTATTCATTGTTTTGGAAGTTAATGATAGTTTCTTGTAAATGGCTATGTTTCACAAGTTCACTTGGATCAATCAAAGACCTATATGTAAGGGCTAAAACTATGAAACTCTTAGAAGAAAATATAAGGGAAAAACTTCATGACATTGAATTTGGTGGTGATTTCTTGGTGATTACATCAAAAGTCCAGCAAAAGAAAAAAACGGAAAATTGAACTTCATAAAAATTAAAAACTTCTGTGCATTGAGAGAGTCCATCAACAGAGTAAAAAGGAAACCCACGGAATGGGAGAAAATATTTGCAAATTATTTATCTGGTAAGAGGTTAACATCCAGAATATACAGGGAACTTCTAAAACTCAACAACAAAAAATAAATAACCCAATTGAAAAATGGGCAAAGTGCTTGTATATAAACATTTCTCTAATGAAAATATATAGATGGTCAATACAAATATGAAAAGATGTTCAACATCTAGTCCTTAGAAAACTGCAAATCAAAACCACAGTGAGATTCCATTTCACAACCATTAGGAAAGCTATTTAAAAAATAAAATAAAAAATAGTTTCAGTAAGGATATGGACAAATTAGAACATCTCTGTATAACTGGTAATAATTTAAAATTGCGTAGTTGGTGTGGAAAATGATACAGGGGTTCCTCAAAAATTAAACATAGAATTATCATGTGATCCAGCAATTCTGCTTCTGGGCATATACCCAGAAGAATTGGAAGTGAGGACTCAAACAGATATTAGCATGCCAATATTTGTAGCAGCATTATTTACGGTAGTTAAAAGATAGAAATAGCCCAAATGCCCATTAGTGAATGAATGGATAAACAAAATGTGGTGTATATATACAATGGAATACTATTCAGTTTTAAAAAGAAATGAGGTAAGGGGAGTGGTGCCTCATGCCTGTAATCCTAGCATTCTGGGAGGCCGAGGTGGATGGAAGCAGAGGTTTGTGGATGCGGGTGGATAGCCTGAGCTCAGGAGCAAAGCAAGACGCCATCTCTACTTAAAATAGAAAAACTAGATGAGCATTGTGGCAGGTACTGCTCAGAAGGCTGTTGCAAGAGGATCACTTGACCCCAAGATTTTAAGGCTGCTGTGATCTCTGATGATGCCATGGCACTCTACTTGGGGTGACCGAATGAGACTCTGTCTCAGGAAAAAAAAAGAAAAAAGATTGAAATTTTGATACTTGCTACATCATAAATGAATTTTTAAAACATTTACTACATAAAATAAATCATACCTCAAAGGACAGATATTATATGATTTCCTTTATATGTGGTACCTAGAATAGTTAAATTCAAAATGACAGAAAATAGATTAGAGGTTACCTTCCATGGTTTGTTTGGAGTTGGGTAAGAGGAATTGTGAGCTATTCCTTAATGGATATAATTCCATTTTTGGATAATAGAAAAGTTCTGGATATGGACAGTGGTGATGGTTGTGTAACAGTGGGAATTTATTTACTGCCACAGAATTGTACCCTTAAGAATGGTGAAAATACGTAAATTTTATGTTAAATATTTTACCACCCAAAGATAAGTTCATTTGTATTTTGGTTGTTTGGAACTCAGAGTATACTTTACAATGTTAATTGGACTAAATTAGTTAAATTTTCATGTTAACTAAATAGATACATTTGAAAAAACATATGAAATACCTCAAATACTTAGATATATGCAACAGAAAAAAATGTAGAAAATGTTTGATTTTATTAATTAAAACATTACCAATCTTGAAAAATATTTTTTTAGGAAATCTCAAATGTTTGAAGTAAACCTAGTTTTACTATAGTAGAATTAGTAGATAATGAAATTGCAGCAATTTAAGGTGCTTTTATAGATATTTATCATTGGTTATATTTATTAAATCAGATTTCAACTCAAATCATAAGATTTTCCATTTATTTAATTCAAATGTATTATACATCTATCCTGAAGAAATTTAAGAGTGAAAAGTTGGGAAATATTGGAAGGGAGTTTAGAATGAACATGTTTATTTTAGATGATAGGAGGTAAGTAGAAATTTGGTTAACATGAAAGAGAATTTTAGGTGTGGAACATAGAAGTATAATGGCAGTAGCTAAGAAGATAGTAATAATGTACAGTTAAACTCTACAATTATGTACAATTGAATTCTAAACAAGATGAAAAAGGTAGGGTGGTAAGCAACAAATCTGGGTAAAATCAACTGTAGAAAGGTTGCAGTACTGTGTGGACTGCGCCACTTTTCAGGAAGGCATGAGCTACTTTGCTGTTTAAAATATACTCCTATGAGAGCACTGTCTTTTGTAGGATATAAAAGTGAAAGGAAAGCATCAAATTGGAAAAAAATTACTAGAGTCAATTAGGAAAAATTATGAGTTTAAAAATGAGATGAGTAGTGAAATTACTACTAAGGGTAATTACTACTAAGTATAAATCAGGCAGGGCTAATAAGTTTTATCTCTATATCAAAACTCCATTTGTTTGGTTGGATTATTTGAGGAGAATTGTGGGAGTATATCTGGGTTTTAGTAAGCGAAAACTCTGTGACTGGTTCGTAGTGTCTCCTATGGGTGAATTCCTGTGCCATCCCTGATCTAAATGGTAATCAGTCAAAAATAAAACAGATCTGGGTTAAGATCTGATACAGGGGAAATGTTGGCAGCTGTAGTAATACAAACAAGAAGAATTACTCTTTGATAGTCTTGGAATTCAGAATGATATTCATGGGAAAGTTTATAGTTAGAAATTTCATTTCTTTAATAGATACAGGACTATTCAGATTTTCAAAGTTCATACCCATACCATTTTTGGTAATAAATCTTTCAAGAGATTTCTTCATTTCATCTCAGTTGCAGAATTTATTAGCATAAAATTGTTCATAATATCTCACTATCATTTTATTTGTAGGATATAGTTAGGTCCTCTCTTCTATTAATGAGACTTTTTTTCTTGGTTAGTTTAACTAGAGATTAATTTTATGATCTTTTTTTATTGTTTGGGAATCACTGAGGGTACAAACTGAGTACACTGGATTCTTGCTTCTCCATTATTGTTATGCTTTACTAAGAAGAATGTATTTCAACTCCATCCAAATTAATACGAAAGATGTAAAGTCACCATCCTTTTTTATGGCTGAACAGTATTCCATGATATACATATACTTATTAATCCATTCCTGGATTGGTGGGCATTTAGGTCGTTTCCATGTTTTGGCAATTGTAAATCATGCTGCAATAAATACTCTAGTACAAATGTCCTTATGATAAAATGATTTTTTTTTTCCTTCTGGGTAGATGCCTAGTAATGGGATTGCAGGATCCAATGGGAGGTCTCATTTGAGTTTTTTGAGGATTCTCCATACTTTCTTCCAAAAGGTTGTATTAATTTGCAGTCCCACCAGCAGTATAAAAGTGTTCTCCACGTCCATGCCAGCGTCTGCCATGCCAGCATCTGCAGCTTTGAGACTTTGTGATATGGGCTATTCTCGCTGGGGTTAGGTGATATCTCAGGGTGATTTTGATTTGCATTTCTTTGATAATTAAGGATGATGAGCACTTTCTCATATGTTTGTTAGCCATTCATCTGTCTGTCTTCAGAGAAAATTCTATTCATCTCACTTGCCCATTAATATAAGGGATTGTTGGCTCTTTTTTTGTTGCTTAATTTAAGTTCTCTGTAGATTCTAGTTATCAAGCATCTGCTGATTTATAATATGCAAATATCTTTTCCCTTTCTGATGGTTATTTGCTTTGATGGTTGTCTCCTTAGCTGTACAGAAGCTATTCAGTTTAATTAAGTTCTATTTGTTTATTTTGTTGTTGTTGTTGCAATTGCCATTGGAGTCTTCTTCATAAAGTCTTTCCCCAGGCTGCTACCTTCAAGTGTTTTTTTTTTCCTACATTTTCTTCGAGGATTTTTATTGAGTCATGTCTTAGATTTAGATCTTTTATCCATCTTGAATCAATTTTAGTGAGTGGAGAAAGGTGCAGGTCCAGTTTCAGTCTCTTACATGTGGTTATCTAGTTCTCCCAGCACCATTTATTCAATAGGGATTCTTTTCTCCAGTGAGTGTGCTTGTTTGGTTTATCAAAGATCAGGTGGCTATAAGATTTTAGTTTCATCTCAAGTTTTTCTATTCGATTTCAGTTGTCTATTTTTGTGCCAATACCAAGATGTTTTGATCACTATGGCCTTGTAGTACCACTTAAAGTCTGTTAGGGTAATGCCCCTAGCCTTGTTTTTATTACTAAGAATTGCCTTAGCTGTACGGGTTCTTTTCGGGTTCCATACAAATGAAAAATTATTTTAAAAGACCACATTTTGGTTTGGTAAATTTTTTCTTTTTGGTCTGTTTTCTATTTATTGATTTTCCTTTGAACTTTTTTGTTATTTCGTTTCTTTGGCTTTAAACATATATGGAGAATTTTTCACTTTGTGTATTGTATTTTTAAGCTGTGAAAGCTTTCTTGAGTTTTTTTATTGTTTTTATTTTCTTCCTCATTTAAAATTTTTGAACGTGTATATAGTAGCTCTTTTAAAAGCTTTTCATGTTATTTTCTTATGTATGTCATTTCTCCATCTGTTTCTGTTGATGTCTTCTGTTTATGGGGCCTTTTTTCCCTGCTTTTGTGCATGTCTAATAAATTATTTTTTGGTGCTGACATTGTGAGTCATGTTCCTGACTCACATTTTATCTTCCTTAAAGAATGTTGTATCTTGTTTTTGCAAGCAATTTCATCACTTACAGACAAGCTTGATCTTGTTCAGTTTTTAGAAAACTTTGTTAGGATGAATTAGATAAGGGTTAGTATAGTCTACTACTTTCTGTGGTCTCTATTAAATGACCCAGGTGTTCAATAATGTCTGCATTAAAAAAGTCCTGTGAAAAAGTGGATTTCAGTTGTCAGCATTTTATAGTTTTCAGTATAAACTCTTGTTGATGTGTTGTTAATATCTAAGTATTTAATTTTCTTTGGAGTAATTATAGTTTCTTTAAAGTATTTTAATTTATATGTCCACATGTTCATTGTTAGCATTTAGAAACAGCTTGATGTTTCTGTGTTGACCTTGTATCCTATAACTTTACTTAACCCACTTACTACTTCTAGGAATTTTTATAGAGACTCTGTAATTGTCTATATATTTGAAAATGTCATCTGCTATTAGGAACAGTTATTTCATCACTTCTAATCTATATGCCTTTTATTTTTTTTCTTACTGTATCGAACTAGCTAGAACTTTTAGTAGTATGCACAATAAGAGTGGTCGGAAACCAATTGGGGGTCTAAAGATTTTTGAGGCAGTTGCGGGGAGATTTTATGTTATAAATTTCATTTTTTAATTGTTATAGGATTATTTATATTATTCATATCCTATTGTGGTTGTGATTAGGTAGTATTTAATTTTCAAAGAATTCGCTCTTTTCTTCTAAGTTCTTAAAGTTTTAACTCTCTAGTTATTTCTAATATTCCCTTATTAACCTTTTAAAAGATGTAGGATCTGTAGTGATCTTCTTTTTCATTCCTGACGTTTGTGATTCGTGTTTTTCTTCTCTTTCTGTTAAGCTTCCTAGAGGTTTATCTTTTTTTTTTTCTGTAAAACCAGTTCTTTTTTTGATTTTTGTCTATTTTCCTGTTTTCAGTTTTATGTTTTCTCTTTTATTTTTTCCTTCCTTTTGTTTGCTTTGGGTTTACTTGCTCTTATTTTTTTCAATTTTCTTGAGGTAATAACTTAGATCATTTATTTGAAACTGTATTTCTCTACCATAAGCATGTAGTGTTAATAGTTTGTTTCTTTGAACTGCTTTAGCTGTATCAAATACATTTTAATATGTGGTATTTTAATTTTCCTTCTTTTTTTTTAATTAATAGTCCATACTCATATTCTTGAAAGTAGACAAATATCTTCTTGTAGCACAGTTTATTCCTGCCTCTGCCTCCTAATTAGTGATGAAAAACATTCAATTGAAATCATTTAAAGAAAAGGTATGGATTGGGGAAATGCACAAGATACAAAATAATGAAAATTTTATTGATACATAGCAATTGGTTTTCTCTCTATAATTTTAGCTAATCACATGACAAGAAATTATGTATTTCAATAGGTTTTTGAGTTAATTTAGTTCCATAAATTGCTGCAATACATAATTTCACCTAGTGAAATACAATCTTGTTTTATAAAATTTCTTAAGGTGAAAATTTTAACTGAAACTAGATCCTCTGAACTCTTGGCCCCATGTTGAGTACTCACTCTGGAAAAGATAAGAACTCTGAGAATGAGTATCATTGTAAAGATGAAAAAATATTCCTTGGTTAACCAGAATTTCTAAAGATTGATCTCTAAGCTATAACCTCCATTATTGTAATTTCCATTTTTGGAATTAATTTCAAAAAGTAAAACACATCAAAGGTAAACATCAAAATGCTTGATTCTTCATGTGATGAAGACAGCTGAAGGAGGGTGATAATCATCCCAGTCTTCAGGCATTGTGATGTAGTACCTTTGTTATTCACACCTGGAACAATGTTCCATCTCCTACTACCTCTGAGAGACAGTACATAAATTATCTTTTAGATTTTCACCTTTTGTGTGCAAAATGGGGATAATAGCCCTACCTCACAAGGTTATAAAATTACTGTAATAATTTAAAGTATGCAAACATATAGGCTGGCACAAGCTGTATCCATACATAGCTAATGCTCAAGAATTGTTATTTGCCCTTCTACGTTGGTCAGGACAATTGTCTCCCATCAGACATATGTATATGCAAAAGCTCTTTATTTGACATAGGATTTACTCGTTGAAGTTTCTCTGGGTAATTTTTGTTGTCCAGATGGCTGGGAGTGTATAGATGTTATTTTCATTTAGTACCTAATGGCCGGGGGAGATAAACACACAACACTGTACCAGAAAGAGTTGAAAAGGAAAGAGAGAAGGAAGGAAAGAAGGAGGGAAGGAAGGGAAAGAGGGAAGGAGGCAGGGAGGGAGGCCAGGGGGAGGGAGGAAGGAAGGAAGTAAGGAAGGAAGAAAATTAAACAAAATAAAGCTCCTAAATTTCCAATTATGCCCCTGTGAAAAAATAATGAGGTTATCACTGATTACTTCTAGTGATTTGAGGGCAGTGGCCCTCAGAAAGCCTTATTCTCTGTTAGAGACTTTGGTCTGAAAACCCTTTGACCTAAGAGAGCAATACAATATTGGGTCTATTGCCCTTGCACTTGCTGCATTGGATTCTACCTTTCTTAATATTTACAATGCAGAGGCATTTGGGGAATAATTATTAAGTGCATAACCTCTGGAGTCAGATTCCTGGCTTCACATTCTGGTACTAATATACTTTGGGGTTTTATGACCTAAGGTAAATTTCTTAACCACTTTATGCTTCAGTATCCTTATCCACAAAATGAAAATAACAAGTTAACATCTGTCTTAGAACGTAGTGGAAAGGAGTAAATGAGTTAATGTATATAAAGGACTTAAAAACAAGGGTGGATAACTAAATTTAAGTTATTAATATTATCACTTTCAATGTATCAACTGAATACCCAGACTTGAAACCCATTGTCTTAGTTCATTTGTTGTGCTACAATGAATATAACCAAGACTAGATAATTTATAAAAACCCAAATTAATTTTCAAGGTTCTGGAGACTGAGAAGTCCAAGATCAAGGCACCAGCCAATTTGGTTATCTTTTGAGGGCTGCTTACCACTTTCAAGATAGTGCCTTGATGCTATATCCTCTGGGAGGTTGGAAGGCTGGCTGTGTCCTCAAATAGTGGGAGGTAGAAGGGCAAGAGCTTAATTTTCATTCAGTTTTATATATTTTTTGATTGTCTTTGTGACTTCCAATTTTAGGAATGGATTGTGTAGAAGTGTGCTATCTAATTTCCAAGTGCTTAGCCATGTTTTTATTATCTTTCTGTTATTGATGATTAGTTTGATTCGATTATGGTAAGACGATATGCTCTGTATGCTTTCACTCAACAGTGTCTTATGTTGAGATTTGTTTTATGGCTTAAGATACAGCCTTTCTTAGTTAATGTTTTATGGATACTTTTGTGAAATTTGATTTTGTTAATTGAATGTGTTGTTCAGATTTTCTGAATTTTTATTTTCTGCCAACTACTTTTATCAGTTGCTGAAATGGAGCTGTAGAAATCCTCCATTATAATTGTGGATTACCTTTTTTTCCCTCCAGCTCTATCAGATTTTATGTATTTGAAACTCTGCTTTTTGGTTTGTATGTATTTATAGAATTGTTAAGTCTTCCTAGGAGAGTGATCCTTTAATCATTATCCAATCTCTGTCTTTATTTCTGGTAATTATGTTTGCTTTTAAATTCATTTTATTTGATGCTAATATAGCTATTCCTACTTTCTGTTAACATTTGCATGCTGTATCTTTTTCATATCTTTACTTTTAAAAGTTCATTTTCATGTGTTAATATGAACTCTAACTTTGCCTCTTTAAATGTTGTATTTTAACCATTTCCATTTAGGTCAATAATTAATATGTTACAGTTTCTCTCCTTTTTTATTGTTTTCTGTTTATTTTCTTTTCCATTTCTCCTTTCTTCAATCTTTTCTTCTTGCCTTCCTCTGAATATCTGAACTTTTCTTTTTTTTCTGATTGCATCTTGATTTACTTATAGTGGTTTTGAGTATGTTTTGTGTAATTTTCATAGTGTGTGGCTATTATAGTATACATATGTAACTTATCTCACTCTGCTGGTATCAGTATTTTATCATTTAAAGCAAAGTTTAGGAAACTTATTTCTATTTAATTCCCTTACCTTCCTCCTTTTATTTTTGTTTTCTTTAGTTTTAATGGACATATATTTACATGTCTCCTGGTGATATTTCAGTATATACAATATATAATGATCAAGTCAGGGTAATCAGCATTATCTTTTATCTCAAACATTTCTCATTTTTTTTTTGTGATGGAATCATTCAAAACCTCTTCTAGCTATTTGCAGTTATACAATAAATTATTGTTAACTGTAGTCACCCTATATCGCTATATAGAACACAAGAACTTACTCCTTCTATGTAGTTGTAATTTTCTGTGCTTAAACTCTGCCTATCCTGCCTTCCCCCATACTCTTCCCAGCATCTAGTAACCATTATTCTACTATCTCTTTCTACTAGATCAACATTTTTAGCTTCCGTATGTGAGTGCAAATATGCAGTATTTTTCTGTGCCTGAGTTACTTCACTTTGCATAATGTCCCCCCAGGTTCATCCATATATTGAATTCTATCTGTCTCATTAGATTTTATAATATTTGCTTTATATATGTGGGAGCTTCTGTGTTGGGTACATATATATTTGCAATTGTTATCTTATTGAACTGATTTCTTTATCATTATATAATTACCCTCTTTTTTTTTTTTTTTTTTTTTTGAGACAAAGTATAACTCTGTTGCTTAGGCTAGAGTGCCACAGCCAGTTGGCCTAGCTCATAGCAATCTCAAACTCCTGGGCTCAAGTGATACTCTTACTTCAGCCTTCTGAGAAGCTGGGAATGGAGGCAGCCACCACAACTCCCTACCCAGCTAATTTTTCTGTTTTTAGGGGAGATAAGGTTCAAGGGATTTTCCCACCTCAGTCTCTCAAAGTGCTAGGATTACAGACATGAGCCACCATGATTGGCCTTCTTCATTTGCATAAAATATCTTTTTGCATCCTATCACTTTCAGTTTATGTCTATCTTTAAAGGTAGAGTAAACATTTTGGTCTTGTTTTTATTTTACTGTCACATTTTAATCTATTCAGCCAGATAATATATATCTTTTATGTGGAGATTTTAAATGGTTTCTATTCAGGGTTGTTATTGTAGATGAGGGATTACTCCTGTCATCTTGTTAACTTTTTTCTTGTTTTATATATCTTTTTTCTTTTCTTCCTCTTGTGTTGTGTATCTTTGTGGTTTGGTTGCTTTTTTGTAGTAATATTCCTTTCTTTTTCTCATACATATGTTTGCTCTATCACTGAGTTTTATACTTTCATGTGTTTTCAGACTGGTAGTTACTGTTCTTTCACTTCAGAAATATTAGGGATTACCTTAAATATTTCTTGTAAGTCCAGTCTAGTGCTGATGAATTCCCCCTGTTTTCATGTCTGAGAAAGACTGTATTTCTCTTTGATTTCTGAAGGATAGCTTTGCTAAGTAGTACTTTTGGCTGGCATTTTTCTTCACTTTGTCATTTTTTGTTTTTTTGGTCTGAGTGGATTATTCTACAAAGTCTTGTCTCCAAAATCAGAAATTCTTTGTTTTGCTTGATCTAATTTATTATTGATGTTCTCAATTGTATTTTTATTTCATTCATTGAATTTGTTAGTTCTAAGATTTCTTTTCTTTTTTTTTTTTTTTTGAGACAGAGCCTCAAGCTGTCACCCTGGATAGAGTGCTGTGGCATCACAGCTCACAGCAACCTCCAATTCCTGGGCTCAAGCGAGTCTCTTGCCTCTGCCTCCCAAGTAGCTGGGA